>JAUMHD010010649.1:0-55793 GCA_032359135.1 Ulvella scutata
GGGGGGGGGGGGGAATCCCCCCCCCCACTGCTGTTATCGGTAATCACGCCATACCCAAGAAGGGCTTCGGTCTCAACACCCCAGAAAACAAGGGACAAGGACGTACACCCCCAGGCCACATGGGGCCAGGGGAGCACAACTCAAAGGCTGAAGAGCACGCTGCACGCTGTCACAGGAGGCACACACAGGGTCGCGCATGCATCATACGGCGTTGCGCATTGCATTGCCTGTCATGTGGTACCAACAGGGACCGCATCGTCAGCAACAGCAGCACGTACCAGGATGAGATGTGGCTTCAGGTGCGCCAGAGGCAGCTGTTCTTTCAGAACTGCAAGTGGAGTTGAGATATACAACAGCAAAAGGCCTCTGCCAAATCCAGCACCTGGAATGAGTGCTGTAGTTGGCAGAGGTGTGAGCAGAGGTATGGAAGACATTCGGGATCTTTAGTGGCGTGCACTTTTGGCTTTCATCTTTAGTGGCGTTCACTTTTGGTTTCCTTTTTTTTTGTATCACAGACTGCACGTTACAAGATATTTAGTTGATTTTGGCTATTTGGGTTCACGCCTATTTACTACCTTTCCGGTTTGTAATGCACGTTACAAGATATTTTTTTTATCACAGACATTAAAGGAAACGCAAACGGCACGGCGCAGGGCCTTTTTCTGCCGGCCAAGGAATTGGGGAAAAGTACTTATTTCGGCGAAATATTGTTTTAAGGGGGTGGTAAAGCCATTACAAACTGGAAAGGTAGAGAATACGCATAGGTGAATAGAACAATTCATTATTCTCCGATGATTTTCTGGGGTGACGTCTTCTCAAAACAACGAATTATTTGGTCCAAGGAAGATATATCAGCACTAAAAGCAACCCTGGCTGCTGCAGTGCAAGCTCATGACACGCACTTGGATCTCAAAGTCTGGAAGTGTCTGGAGGGGTTCCGTGAAATCTTCAGCTGCATGCCATGCATACGACATCGGGTCATCCTCCGACATGTAGACCCCTTGTGGCATAAAACTGATGATGCACAGCCTGATGCGGCCCACCAGCATGCCTACTGCTGCGCTGTGAGTGCTGTCATCCTGCAGAAAAGAGGACACCTGCATGCATGAGGAGCATGCGTCTTTAAGGATCTTTCCTACCGAATAACAAATGTTTGGGGGGGGGGGGGGGTGGGGGGGTGGCGATCAGTAGCCGCAGGTGGCTGCAGCATCAGCAGTGGGGGCCGGCAGGCTCGCCAGGAGAACATTCCTGCAACAGTGTACATGTAGAACAGTGTACGTGATATTTAGGTGTTCGTGGGGTTCTTTCAATGCCCCCTACCCGGGGCTCGGAGCAGGAAGGGCTTCAGCCTCGGCACCCCCGAATAGATGTGACAAGGTCTGGTTTCTACGGGGCGTACGGGCGCACGCACAGCTCTGTGCGTGCGTGCTACTAGGCTGCAGAGAACGCCGCACGATGCGGCGCGCAAACAAAGGGTCGCCAACCACACGACAACAACTACATCAAGGTGACTGTGATATGTATTGAAACGCTTTCAACCATGCACATTGGAACAGTTACCTTTGTGAACGTTGCTTCATTGAACAGCAGTGAACTGGCCATAACTCACAACATGGTGCAACAGCCACTGCTGCATCCTTAGTTTACGAATAATGATTTCAAGTGTAATCTGTGACCCCGGTGTGAGCTTTCGTTGGCTGTCCATGGGACCAACGATGTGAATACTGTGACACTTGTAAGGAGCACTTGCAAGGCCGAGGTACCAACTCCAGAAGGTTGAGATATGCACGAGTGAGCGACAAGTACATTACATAAAGGTATGGTTGGCTGTAGAGAACGAGTTTATAAGCAGTGACCATTTAAAATGGATGTCCGTACGCAGTTATAACGTTCAAGGCACTGGTACCCAACTTCGCGGTCGGCAGTAACAAAGCATCAGAATACTATGACGTACCTGGATCATTTCACAGATTATATCTGCCGAAACATCAACAGCGCTGTGGAAGAGTAGCCAGCGTTTGAAGGAAGCGGATTCGATAGGCAGTTCTGTCAGCACCTCGGGCCCCTCAGAGTCCGCCACCAAGTTCTTGAGAACCTGACTGCGGTTCACATCTGCAGCTGTCAAGGTCTCGCTGGCAAAGAGCACGGTGCTTCCCTGCAGCTCGCCGTCACTGCTGCTTGCAGTCTGGATGCAGATAGCTGTCGGTTCTGTCGCCATTGTTCAAAGCTGACTCGTCTGCATGAGAGAGCATAAGAACCTTGCGCTGTCTGTTTTAATCTTCGCGTGAAAGGTCCTGTGCAGGATGCACTGTACATGTATGTTCATGATCGCGACTGTCAACCATCCTTCGAGGTTCCAGAGCGTATAGGATACCACACACCAAGAAAACCGCCCGGCTACATTCAGCTGTAGCTTTAGAGATGTCATACCTTGGCAATTCGGCCGATTCGTTTCTGTAGTTCCCGAATTGTGATGATACATGTATGTATACATGGAATCCTGCAGGACAGGAAAGTGGGTTGCCGGGTGATGGAGGGGGTGTGGGTACCGGGGGGCTGCGGGAGGGGGCGTCGCCAGGCGGGGGCCATATGCGGAGGGAGGCGGCACTGGGTGCGAGGGGGGGCGATCCGTAACCGCAAGTGGCTGCAGTATCAGTAGTAGGAATCGGCAGGCCCTGCACGAGGGTACTACCAGCAACCAGGGCGCGCACACCAGTCGTGTACATAAATACGCGATGATCATTGTACCACTGCATTCATAATATGGTGTGATGACATGTTACAAACATTGAGCAGGTGTTGGTCATGACAATGGTGCATATACCTGACTGATCACGGTGTGCTTGCATTGACAAGCCTGATCACGGTGCACTCAAGATCGCCGTTTACATGTTCACTCACCAGCGAACTTGAATCAGTAACCCAACCACAAAACATTACTCACACTTACACTCGATGCAGCTTCCCCTCTTACACTTCTGATCATCGCCTGTAAGCAATCGCATCACCAGCATTCCATCCCCCTCCGCCAGGCCTCAGCACAACACCGTTCCACCGAAACGACTCCCGAACTCTCCTGAGCTCTGCATCAAGGCCTCTCCCAGGGAGTGCTTCAGCCACACCCCTTCGCCTGGCAAGCAACTGTTGCATCTGCGCGCTGCGGCGGTGCTTCCGCCGCCCGATCAGCCGCACCTGTAGCACCACCGACGAAACAACGATCGCAAACCCTAACACCCGCAGACGAACCGCACGGCTCAGATTCCTGGAAGACTCCTGCAGGGACAGGTAGCGGTACGGATCGTCCTCTACTGCAGCCACGCGCCGCAGCGCCCGCGCCACCTTTGCCCCTCTAACCACTGGGATGCTCATGTGCCCGAACGACACCATGCGGAGATGGTGGCTACGGGTGGCGAGTTCGCACACCGCAAGGACCCCTTCGGTGTTCCATACGCCGTTGTCGTCGATGAAGAGCTGCTGCAGAGAACGCAGCCAGAGCAGACCCACCTGAAGGGCCCTGAAGTTCTGGCAGGGCGCAAGGCCCAAGCCGATCAGAGTACAGGTCTTGACGTTTGGGAACATGGAGATGATGCAGCCTAGGGTGCCGGCGTCGTGATTGGTCAGGGTGTTGTAGCTCCAACTCAGAGTGGAGAGGCGCTCATGGCACACGGCAACCTCTCTAACGTGCTCTCGTGGGTGATCATCATCGCCATTTGTAGTCGCATCCTCTTGTGGGTGGTCATCATCGTCATCTGTGGTCGCGTCCTCTTGTGGGTGATCATCGTTTGAGGTCACCTCCTGTTGTGGGTGTTCATCATCGTCTGCGGTTGCGTCCCCAGGCAGAGGGGTGGCAGACATAATGCCCTGCAAGAGAGACGCGTAGCCGCCCTCTTGGAACGTGCACCCATGCACGCGAAGAGTCTCGAGTGAAGACAACGCCGGGCACACCAGCGCTTTCCCGAGCAGATCGCTACATTCTGCATCCAGCGTGAACCTAAAGATGTGCAGTTCTTTGAGACGCGGCAGTGAATGCAGCGCAGGGAACAGGAAACGCAGCAGCTGCAGCTGCTGCTGCAGCTGCGCCTGCAGCAGCTGTTGCTGCTGCTGGCCCAGGGGCAGCATCTCGGGGCCAGGGGCATCCAACAGCAGCTCTGTGAGTTCCTGGAGGTTTGCTAGAGCAGCACAGAAGGCTGCAGGGACTCCGTCAGAGTCCGGCACACTCAGCTCTAACAGGTGCAGCGTCTGCAGCGCACTGAGGTTGTTGAAGGAGGACGCAAAGGCCAAAGCGGCGGCACTGTCAGTGAGTGGAATTGCGGTCTTCAGGCTGCGTAATGCGGAGAGCTCCGCGAGGCCTGCCAGGAAAGTGGCATTGGACACTGCCGCTGGCATGCATCTGTCTAGGGAGAGCGAAGTGAGGGCGGTCAGCGCTGTGAGTTGCGGCGGTCTCGGGTGCATCGCTTCTTGCTGCGTCACGTTAAGGACCTGGAGAGACTGAAGAGAAGAGAGCTGGGCGAGGCATTCCTCGAGTTGCAGGGATCGAAAGCACGGGCGATCGGCTGTGAGGTGCAGCAGTGTGAGGCGCTGGAACGAGCGCAGAGTTGATAGCAAGTTGAGGGTGTGGTCACCGGCCGTGCACACCGCGAGGCGGGCCTCCTCGAGCTGCGTCATTGGGGCAAGAACCTCTGCCATACGCACCATTAACGCATCGTTGATACAGCTGTGGGAGAGGTCGAGGCTGCGGAGGGTGGTTCGGGACTCGGCACTTAGGCCATCGAGGATGTGGTCTGTGGCGGGGAGTGAGCGCTTGAGGAAAGACCAGATGGCCTGAACGTCGATATTGCGGCCGAGGGTGCGCGCGGCCATTCTTAGCGCCGCCTGGTACACCGGGCTGATCTGATGAGCTTCTGGGAACCAGCGCTTGAAAAAGAGAACCCTGCGCACGTACTCGAGGCTGCTCTCCCCCAACGAGAGCCTGGTGAGATGGGACAGGGTGGAGAGTGCGCTGCGCAGGTGCGCCGACTCGGTGTGGCTGAGCACCGAGACATAGACGTCCAGGCGCTGCAACTGTTGGAGGCTTGAGAGAAACGCGGAGAGCATCTCTGCGCGCATGCAGCGGTCGATGGACAGACGAGTGAGCTGCGTTAGGGTTTCGAGTCCGCGGCGCACGGAGCGCCGGCTGGGGCTCCAGGAGCAGTTTTCGAATGGGAAGTTGGTCAGCGTCAGGCTGCGCAGGGTGGTGAGCTCCCGGAGGTTGTGGCAGAGAGCCGCGGACAGCTCTGGGGTGTTTATGAAGCTGTATCGGTGGTCTCTGAGCTCCAGCTCGTGGACATTGGCGTTGTTGAGCCTGCGAAGAAGGGTCCTGAGTGCGTAAGGGCACTGGATGGTGACCTGCAGCGCGACGGCGGTTCCATTTGCGGCTGCAGTGGCTAGAGTGCACTGGAAGGTGCGGAGAAGGTTGCGGATTGTTCTTGTGTGGAGGGTTCTGCAGGCGGTGATCTCGAGCAGGATGTCCTGGGGGTTGGGGGCCTTGGAGATATACTCGAGAAATGCAGAGGTGGTGGAGGCTCGGTGGTCGGTGGTGGTGAACGTGATACGGGCGGTGCTGCTGGAGATGCCTGGAAAGGCCGCCCTGATGGCTAAGGGTTTGAGGTCGGGGGGCAGGCGGGTGAGTTGCTCATCGAGGCTGGTGAGCCTGCTGTCGAGCGCTGAGGCGAGCACGGCGACTGTGAGGTCGTGTGGTAGCTGCCTGAGATCCTGCAAGAAGAAAGCCTGCATTGCTGTGGTTGGGGCTGGAAATGGTGCTTCAAATGGTGGTGCAAATGTTGCGTCAAGTGGTGCTTCATGCAGTAAGGAGGCACGAACCAAGCAAGCCAGCAAGGCACAGTGTCAATGAACAGCCCGGAGTGTCAATGAACAGCCCGGAGTGTTTCATTTAAACGATGCTGCAGCAGCATCAGGAGAGTATGAACTGTGATGTACTGCCGTTTCTCTGTTTGAGTGAATGTTGCATTGAGAAATTGCTGGGCTCAATACTGCATGGAGTTGTGGTGTACAACTGAGTTATGACCAGACTGGGAACGCATTTGATCTGAACCTTCGACCCATAGTTAATCCAAGCGCAAGTATTAATGAATTACGAGTTTTATACCACGAAATAAGTCATACGTGCTACACTGGCACTCGCTGGCAGTCTTTTGTCCTCTGGTGACATGCAGAAAGTGTTAGAGAGATTGGATGAGAATGAAATATGCAGCTCGTATAGTAACAGCGGATCCATGGAGTCGAATTCGCAACAGAAGCTGTTCCGCAATATTGTACAGGCGTCTCTAGTGAAAACCAATACTTTTGGGAGGTTTGTAACTTCTGCTGTTGCTTTGGAAGATGGCACCGAAACAGTACGGGAAGTAGACTGTCTCAGGAAATAGTCGTATGCTTTGAATTAAGAAGATTCGTTTATTGGTTGCATCGGTTTCATACCTGCAGGGACATGGCATCCTGTCTCACAGCTGCACCAGGACTCACACGTGCAGATGCTGCAGGCTGCCCGCTGAATAATCGAGCAGTCAGAGCCGTCTGAAGCTTCCGTATTGCTGTTTCATCAACGAAAAAGTCGGCAGCCTGTACTCATGAGTAGTCATCACCACAGCATGATTGTGGGGCTTGATACGTGGAACAGCAAAGGTTTGTGCACAGTGAAGGTTCAGAAAGCAGTCAACCACGTGAATTCTGAAATATAATCAACCCTTCGGTAAGTACAGGATAGGCAGAGGCCGTACCTTCAAGAAATTGACTAGCTCATGAGACGGTAACGAGGAAAGTGAACCAAGGCCCTCAAGAAGCCTGCAGAGAGTAAGCCACGAGCGAAAATAGTAATACGGGGCAACTAATGTGACCATATCTTCGTGCTTGTGCTCGGACATGAGGTGCTTTATCGTGGAGCTTTGCTCCAAGACCTCTGCCTGAACATGCTCGTGTGACCCGTCGGGAAAGGTGATCGTAGCTCCATGCTCGTATATATGGCATGCGACACTCTCCATATCAGCAACAATGCCTTCTTCCCCCATGCTAGCCGCTAACGAGTGCATCTCCTCAGACGTTGGTTAATGTCACCAGGACCAAAACATCTAAGTGAATGAGTTCTACTCGTAACTACACATGTATTTTCTTCCTCACTATCACTATACTAACTCGGAGAGCAGGTAAAATGGGCGCTTTGAGCAGAACATTGTACCAGAATGCATGCATGTACCATCACAATTGACAGAGATTGAATTCTGGTGTTGTGCACAACACCGGACTATTGGACACGGTAGCATGTAGTACCCTGAACGATATGCAAATTCCAGTTATTGTACTGCATTTACAGGTGGATTCGTCCAGCCAGAACTGCCACCACCGCCTCTTAACGTGGTCTTCAAAATAACAAGTTTCCTGAGTGCCACAGATGATAAGTAGATCAGGCACGGTTGATGAGTGCTCATATTTGCCGTTCAATTCACGAAGCTGCAGAAGCCTGGCAGGAAATGGTGACAAAGCAGAGAACGAGCTATGCTCAAAGCCTCGTGTGGGCACAGTTTACCCTCACTCAGCTTCTCTCACACAGGACTCTCAGATGGAAGTAGTTCATCGACAGGACGCAGAGACAGGCGCACCAAGCAGCAAGGAAACCTAATCAGCAAGACACAACAGCTACTTGGGCATAACTTCATATACACATCACTCTACTTCAGCCGTCGGAACCAGCAGGCCCAGCAGAAGCGCATGGCCACTGGCACGGGAAGATGGCAGTTACATCGACAGTATTCTCTCAGATGCACACGCAAGCACATCGTTCCTGCGCTCTCCTTTGACACTATATCATTCTTAGCATCACTCCAACACTCTTTGGCTTTTCATATGCACCCATTGCTGTGCACCCAGACGTGCACTGCACCCAGCAACCATGCCACTGTCGCTGTGCTGCACCAGCATGAATGCATCACGAACATTGCAGTGACAGATTCTCCCAGGTGACAGATGCTCATGTGTCCATGCAGCCCTCTCGGGCTGCTCCCCTATCGACGTATCTACTTTCCATGCAGTGACAGCAGTCCAAAGGCATCTATCTCAAGGCAAGACGTTGCACAGGCACCAAAGTAGGTTCTCTGCAACTGTGTTCGGTATCTGCATACGATCATCCTTGCCCTCAAAAGGTAAAAGACCAAGGGGGCCTTTGCTAATCCTAAGACTCTGGCCTTTCATGGCCTTTCATGCCGCACTCTATTCTTCTCTCTCCATGGGCTCCACTTTATCACTTCATGAGCACATCATGAAGCATCAGAAGACCCTCTGCGACTTCCCAGCGCCAAGGGAACCAGTCTTAGGGCTGTGATACACTGGTGAATGACCTCCGGAAGGTGATTGCGGCAACCTGGGCACTTCTCTGGATTGTTCCGGAACAAACTGCTGGGAAACACTGGCCTCCAGGGCTTACTCGTCATCATCAAAATCTCCTGGGTTCACAGTATCAGAAGATTCCGACATGCTTCCGCAGAGCTTCCTCTTCCAGACACCAGTGCCTGCAGAGTTACGATCTCCAGTTCCATATGCATGCCAATGAGGCAGTACATGAAAACACAACAAGAACCAAAACAGCCAGAACCAACATGCACAGAACAAACAGTCAACCACTGACTCCTTGACTCAACTAAGTGGAAGAACACAAACAAAAACATGCACACAATGCAGAGTCAAGTACTGACTCGATGCGCAGTGCGTGTGTCTGCAAGGTCTCTGAAGTCAATGCAAGGCTTCTGGGTTAGTGGGTCTGTGGTCACGTACTGAATTACAGCAGCGCCTTGCCCTAGAAACGACATTCATGAATAATATCAACAGTTGCGTGCAATACAACATGCAAATCATGGGCAGGTGGTCATGTGCATCTTGATTCTTGGCCTCCAGGTATCAGCCCACAGCCTGCCTTCCAGGGATGCAGGTGAAGGTTTCTACGAGACTATCACAGCCTCGATCAACTGTGCAATTTGATGAACTAGTTCCCGCACTTTTTCCCACATTTGTTGGGTACCTAGAACCTCCCAAATTCTCAGAGTGTGTCTACCACAGCAGCCCCACTAGAGCACAGCAATTGGCATGCACACGGACCACAAACCGCACCTGTGCCATAGTTACAGACGCGGTTGCTGATGTACCACTCGAGTGAAGTGGGGAAGTTTTGTGTTTGCACTCGTGCGTGTTTCACCGGCATTTCATGCCCCACCGCCAGGCCTCAGCACAGCATCATTGCACTAAAACGATTCCAGAACCCCTCTGAGCTCCTCATCGAGGCCTCCAGGCAGTGCTTCTGCCACGCCCCCTCACCTGCCAATCAGCTGTTGCATCTGCGCCTTACGGTGGCGCTTTCGCCGCCTGAACAGCCGCGGCTGCAGTGCCACCCACAACGACACACACACCACAGACACTAACACTTGCACACGTTGCACATATTTCAGAAACCTGGAATTCTCCTGCAGTGACAGGCAGCGGTATGGGGGTCCTCTACTGCAGCCACACGCCGCAGCGTCCGCGCCATTTTTGCCACATATGCGCCCTTATCCAAGGGGAGAAGGGTCTGCCCGAACGACACCATGCGGAGATGGTGGCTACGGGTGGCGAGTTCGCACACCGCAAGGACGCCTTCGGCATTCCACACGCCGTTATCGTCGATGAAGAGCTGCTGCAGCGAACGCAGCCCGAGCAGACCCACCTGAAGGGCCCTGAACTTCTGGCAGGGCGCCAGGCCCAAGCTGATCAGAGTGCAGGTCCTGACGTTTGGGAACATGGAGATTATGCAGCCAAGGGTCTCGGCATCGTTATCGGTCAGGCTGTTGTAGCTCCAATTGAGAGAGGAGAGGCCCTCATGGCACACGGCATCCGCTCTGACGTCCTCAGGGGGAGAGTTTTCAGACGACATGCCCTGCAAGATCGACGCGTAGCCGCCCTCTTTGAACGTGCACCCATGCACACGCAGAGTCTCGAGTGAGGACAACGCCGGGCACACCAGCGCTTTCCCGAGCAACTCGCTGTATGCTGCATAGAACGTGAAGTTGACGATGTGTAGTTCTCTGAGAGATGACAGTGAATGCAGCGCAGGGCAGAAGAATAACAGCAGCTGTATATGCAGCAGGTGCTGGCCCGGCGTCTCTGCATTTTCTGCTTCCAGGAGCAGCTCGGTTAGATTCTGGAGGCCGCCTATAGCAGCCATGGTTACAGTGATGACTGTGCAACATCCACGATAAAATCCAACTTCTTCCAGAGCGCTCCACTCTGCCACAGATAAGTGCAGCTTCTGCAGCAAAGTGAGGGAACATAAAGAGTGTGCAAGATTGATAGCGGCCGGGTCGCTAGTGATAGGAAGAGCGATCTTCAGGCTGCGTAATGCTGAGAGCTTTACGAGGCCTGCCAGGAAATCGGCGTCGGACACTGCCGCTGGTATGCATCTGATTATTGTGAGCGAAGTGAGGGCGGTCAGCGCAGTGAGTTGCGGCGGTGTCGGGTGCATCGCTTCTTGCTGCGTCACGTTTAGGACCTGGAGAGACTGAAGAGAGGAGAGCTGGGCGAGGCACTCCTCGAGTTGCAGGGATCGAAAGCACGGGCGATCAGCTGTGAGGTGCAGCAGCGTGAGGCGCTGGAACGAGCGCATAGTTGATAGCAAGTTGAGGGTGTGGTCACCGGCCGTGCACACCACGAGGCGGACCTCCTCGAGCTGCGTCATTGGGGCAAGAACCTCTGCCACACGCACCATTAGCGCATCGTTGATACAGCTGTGGGAGAGGTCGAGGCTGCGGAGGGTGGTTCGGGACTCGGCACTCAGGCCGTCGAGGATGTGGTCTGTGGCGGGGAGTGAGCGCTTGAGAGAGGACCATGCGGCGCGATCGATGCTGCGGCTGAGGGTCTGGGCGGCCATTCTGACTGCTCTCTCGTATACAGGGGTCATTGCATGCTCTTCTGGGAACCACCGATGGAAGAATAGAATCCTTTGTGCGCTCTCGAGGCTGCTCTCCCCCAACGAGAGCTTGGTAAGATGGGACAGGGTGGAGAGTGCGCTGCGAAGGTGCGCCGACTCGGTGTAGCTGAGCACCGAGACGTAGACGTCGAGGCGCTGCAGCTGTTGGAGGTTTGAGAGAAACGCGGAGACAATCTCTGCGCGCATGCAGCGGTCGATGGACAGCCGCGTGAGCTGCGTTAGGGTTTTGAGTCCGCGGCGCACGGAGTGCCGGTTGGGGCTCCAGGAGCAGTTTTCGAACGGGAAGCTGGCCAGCGTCAGGCTGCGCAGGGTGGTGAGCTCCCGGAGACTGTCGGAGAGAGCCGCGGACAGCTCTGGGGTGTCGATGTAGCCGTATCGGTGGTCTCTCAGCTACAGCTCGTGGACATTGGTGTTGTTGAGCCTGCGAAGGAGGGCCCTCAGTGCGTAAGGGCACTGGATGGTGACCTGCAGCGCGACGGCGGTTCCATTTGCGGCTGCAGTGGCTAGAGTGCACTGGAAGGTGCGGAGAAGGTTGCGGATTGTTCTTGTGTGGAGGGTTCTGCAGGCGGTGATCTCGAGCAGGATGTCCTGGGGGTTGGGGGCCTTGGAGATATACTCGAGAAATGCAGAGGTGGTGGAGGCTCGGTGGTCGGTGGTGGTGAACGTGATACGGGCGGTGCTGCTGGAGATGCCTGGAAAGGCCGCCCTGATGGCTAAGGGTTTGAGGTCGGGGGGCAGGCGGGTGAGTTGCTCATCGAGGCTGGTGAGCCTGCTGTCGAGCGCTGAGGCGAGCACGGCGACTGTGAGGTCGTGTGGTAGCTGCCTGAGATCCTGCAAGAAGAAAGCCTGCATTGCTGTGGTTGGGGCTGGAAATGGTGCTTCAAATGGTGGTGCAAATGTTGCGTCAAGTGGTGCTTCGAATGGTTCTTCAAATGGTGCTTCAAATGCTTCCACAACTGTTTGGGCCCTTTCACTGCCTTTCAGGAATTCAAGGTGATGCTTCGTGTGTGGATTTGCGATGGCGCTGTTGTGCCACTCGAGTGAAGTGGTGGCTGTTGGTGCTTCATGGGTACAGCTTTTGGTGTTATTGTATGGCGTCCATGAACGGTACTCCAGGAACAGGTACAACTTGATGGATGGACTGCATGAAGAAACTTGATGCGACTTGAGCGATGTTCGCACGTCGTATATTTCCAGGGCTTCCAGGGTAGTATATTTCAAACGATACTCCAACATTGCTGTTTCCAGTGCAGGGCTAGTGTGTGTACAGCTGATGCTATGTATGCATGCATGTGAACATGTGCACAGGAACGGAAACGAGGTTCATAAGAATTGACTTGGCAAAGCTTGCAGTTACGATCCTGCCAGCTGTACAATGCCAGTTGTACAATGCTGCCTGCTGGGCAGTATGATGTGCAAGGCTCTGTACAGCCTTTCGGGTCATATCTATTCACTACCTTTGTACATGGCAACCTTTGCAAGTTCGATCTTGCGGAGCATTCTAACGAAGACACCTTGAACACTGAGCGGGAGCTACGATTGAGTGCATGAAGCACGCATCAGTGCATTTTTTTTTGCTTGATTGTAGTGCCTGTTGCTGAGTGTCGAACAGGCAGTAATGCAAGAACCCGAAGAACAAGACACATTTTGAATGAACAGCACCGATGGTTTCACTCAAACGATACTCCAGCACCATCGGGACAGTATCAACCGTGATGTACTGCCGCTGCTGTGGTAATATGTATGTTGCATTGTGAAATTTGTGGGCTCAATTCTGCATAGAGTTGTGGTACACGTACAACTGTGGTGTACAACTGAGCTATGTGGGTAATTTCTGCTGGTGCTTGGAAGATGGCACCGAAGCAGTACGGGAAGTAAATCATCTCAGGAAAAATCCGTATGCATTGAACGAAGAAGATTGTCGCATCGTTTGCTTCGGTTTCATACGTGTAGGGACATGGCATCCCGTCCCACATAAGCACCAGGACTGCCACTCGGAGATATTGCAGGCTGCCTGTTGAACAATCGAGCAGTGAGAGCCGGCTGAAGCTTCCGTATCGCTGTTTCATCAGCGAAAAAGTCGGCAGCCTGTACGCATGAGCCGTCATTATTACAGAATGGTTGTGACCTTGAGACCAGGAACAGCATGCAGCGTGAAGGTCCAGAAAGCAGTCAACTATATATTTTTTGAAAGCTAATCACCCATGCTGTAAGTTGAGGATGGGCAGAGGCCGTACCTTCAAGAAATTGACTAGCTCTTGCAACGGTAACGAGGAAATCGAATCAAGGCCCTCAAGAAGCCTACAGACAGTAAGCCATGAGCGAAAATAGTGACACGGAGCAACTAA
This sequence comes from Ulvella scutata, assembly GCA_032359135.1. NCBI lineage: Eukaryota > Viridiplantae > Chlorophyta > Ulvophyceae > Ulvales > Ulvellaceae > Ulvella > Ulvella scutata. The sequence goes on from JAUMHD010010649.1 coordinate 13,348, forward strand.
GGTGATCACATCTTCGTGCTTTCGCTCGGACATGACTTGCTTTATCATGGAGCTTTGCTCCAAGAAGTCTGCCTGAACATGCTCGTGGGACCCGTCAGGAAAAGTGATCGTAGCCCCATGCTCGTATACATCGCATACGACACTCTCCATATCAGCAACAACATCTTCTTCCCCCAAGCTAGGTGCTAACGAGTGCTCATCTTATCAGACGTTGGAGTGAATGGCAATGTCGCCAGGACCAAAACATCTAAGAGCGCGAGTTCTACTCGTACCTACACACGTATTTTCTTTATATCTATAGTAACTCTGAGAGCAGATAAAATGGGCGCTTTGAGCATTCTGGTACAATGTTCGGCTCGAGCAGAACATTGTGCCAGAATGCATGCATACATTGTACCATCACAGCTGTGCACAGTGGCCATTAATGGATTTTAATGGAAAGAGAAAGAGATTATAATCTGGTGTTGTGCACAACACCGGACTATTGGACACGGTAGCAAGTAGTACCCTGAACGATATGCAAATGCCACTTATTGTCAGGTGGATGCGTCCAGCCAGAACTGCCACCACCGCCTCATCACTTGGTCTTCATGGACAACAAGTGCCTGAGTGCCATAGATGGTAAGTAGATCAGGTACGGTTGATGAGTGGTCACAAGTGCTGGTCAATTCGCGAAGCTGCAGAAGCCTGGCAGGAAGTGGTGACAAAGCAGAGAACGAGCTGTACTCACAGCCTCGTGTGGGCACAGTTTACCCTCACTCAGCTTCTCTTATAATAGACTCACAGATGGCACTTACATCGACAGTATTCTCTCAGATGCAGACGCAAGCACATTGTGCCTGCGCTTTCCTTCGACACTATCTCATTCTTAGCATCACTCTTTGGCTTTTTATATGCACCCATTGCTGCGCACTCATGTGTATCTCTTCATGCAACATGCTGCAGGCCTGGACTTTCAACCAAAAAAAACATACCAACAGAAGTGCACTGCATCCAGCAACCATGCCACTTTCCCAGTGCTGCATCAGCATGAATGCAGCACACACATTGCAGTGAAAGATTCTCCCAGGGGGCAAGATGCTCCTATGTCCATGCACGATGTGGACTGCAGGGCTGCTCCCCTATCGACATATCCACTTCCCATGCAGTGACAGCAGTCCAGAGGCATCTATCTCAAGACAAGATGCTGAACAGGCAACAGAGTGGGTCATCTACAACTGTGTTCGGCATCTGCATACAATTGTCCTAAGACTATGGCCAGTCATGGTAAACCACTTGCCCCATTCTATTCGTCTCTCTCAAGGGCTTCACTTTATCACTTCATGAACTTCACGTTATCACTTCATGATCACTTCAGGCACCATAAGAAGCCCCTCAAGGCTTTTTACTGCTACTGAAAAATGCCTAGGCTGCCACTGGCTTCCCTTGGCTGCTACTGAAGCCAAGGAAAGCCAAGGGAATCAGTGCTGTGATATGCTGATATATGGCCTCCGGAGGGTGTTTGTGGCAACCAAGGCAGCGCTCCGGATGGTTCCGGACTCTACACCTGGGCAGCACTGGCCGCCAGAGCTTACTCATCATCACTGTCGCCTGGGTCACCGTATGAAAAGATTCCGACATGCTTCCGCAGAGCTTCCTCTTGCACCGGCACCAGCGCCTGCAGAACTCCAGTCTGTCACCAACTCCATTTAGGTGTACGTTGCAGTAAGGCAGTATATAAAATTCAGCACCAAACCAGTCAGAACCAACATGCACCAGAAAAATACAGAGTCGACTACTGACTCAAGTATTTCCGAAAACAGAAAGAAAAACATGAACACAACACAGAGTCAACTACTGAGTCAAGGTATTCAATAAACAGAAAGAAAAACATTCACAAAATACAGAGTCGCCTTCTTTGCAAACCGGAAAGGTAGTGAATAGGCATGAACACATAACACAGTGTCAACTTCTGACTCGATCGCATCCCATCCATATTGTAGACACGCAGCGTGCGTCTGCTAGGTGCCTGGGAGCCAAAAACTAGAACAAAAGAGTAGAGGGTTGCTGCACTACTAGAGCATTGCATCCGCCACCAACAAACTGTGTCTTGTAGCGATGCATCCGCCACCAAAACACTGTGTTTTTCTTGCATTGCATCCGCCACCAAGACACTGTGTCTTGCAGCGATGCATCTGCCACCAAAACACTGTGTTGCTGTAGCATCGTATCCCATCAAAAACAACATAGTACACTACTACAAGGCCTCGAGTAATGCTGCTTCGCGCAACTCAGGCTCTTTCAGAGCGCCACTGAGAGCGGCACACCTGTGCAGCAGCACGTGCAGAGGGGCTACGCAGAGAGGAGTGAGCGAGCAGCCGCGCAACACCAGCACGGATCATCTGTGCCTGCACCGAGTCAGTGAGGTCTGCGGCTGCGGAGGGGTCTGCCGGGGTGTCGCCGGCGCGCAGGATAACTTCCAGTGTGCCATTCACCTGGGAGGGGTGTGTCACTCCTGCTGCAGGCCTGGTCCTGCCCACCACCTGCATGCATATTGTATGATATATCACATGCATATGGCATGCATATGGCATCTATGCATAGATGATGATGTTGAGTACATAGCTACGTACTCAACACTTTCCAGCAGGCAACTCGAATCCTTGATGCCATGAAACACGACAGCAACGAACTCTTGCTGCCACAAAATGTGCAAGTTCCTTGTATCCATGACTTTCAAGCAGGCTACTCGAATCCTTGATGCCATGAAACGAGACAGCACCTTGGTTTGGAAGGGGGAACCGCCGCCAACAATATCAGCCAGCACCTCAGCCGCAGAAACGCCCCACTCTGAGTCCGACAGCTCCGGCACGCGCACATACGCGAGCTGCGCGGCAGTGGCTAGAGGTGCTACGGCGGCAAGCGCAGCTTCCATGGGCCTCACATCCGCCACCTTGACCACTTCTGTGTTGCCAAAGTCCATGAAGTAAACCCCAAAAGCCTCGCGGGCAGTGCCTTTGTCGATCACGGACTCGACATAGGCGCGGTACCACTGCATGCATGCCATGCATGTGAGGTGCACATAATTATTCTCTCCGTTTACGCGTAAAAACAACAAGAGGCAGAGTTGCTGTGAGGTAACAACCATAAAGGACTGAAGGACTGAAGGACTGTGGCTGTGCGGGCTAGACGATCCGACACTGAGCAAGCGACCGTTAGATCGATCCGTGCCTTTTTAGGATATTAAACTAGGATTCTTTCGGTCCATACCATGTTTGGAAACTGCTTGGAGTACTTGGGTCGACTGTTGGTGCTGTTGTTGTGCCATTCAAGTGAAGTGGATATATTGTCTTAGTTGCTTTGGATATTTGGGTTCATACCTATTCACTACCTTTCCGGTTTGTAAAGTACTTGGGTCGACTGTCGATTTTCCGGGTCTGATCAAGTAAGAAAACAACGGTGAATTTGACAGAGAAGTACCCTGTGAGGAAGCATGTGCTCGTAGTTTCGGGCTGATAATGGTACGCTACCTGTGGGGGCAGGAAAAATCGACCACTGATTAAAAAAACAACGGCCCGCAGGCATTTTTCCCCCGAAAGGGTTGATCTCGGGGGGGAAAAAAACCAATCGGGAACGAACGCCATACCCAAAAACGGAACAAGAGAACGTTGCAGGAATGACAAAAAAATAAACTGTTTCTTCAGGAGAGACGTCGCAAGGTAGTTGACTTGAGTGAATGGGGGGGGGGGGTGCGGCAGACCTGGTTGTCGACAGAAAACTTGGCCAGAACCTTCTGGTTCACCTTGAAACCGAGGGGGTTTGCGGGTGCGGGTGCGGCGGCCGCAGCCGCGCACTCCTCTGCCACCCACTTGAGTCTCTGCTCGGCAGGGTTCTGTATGAAGAACAGCGCGCCTGCACAACAAGGATATAGTGAACGGGGAAGGTTAACGGGGAACGACGAATTTCGTCAGTGAAATACCGTAACAGCGCAGGGGGGGACTCACACATAAAATCCGGAGGCACGATTAGGCAACAAATTCTTTCTGGGGGCTTGTTGCATGTAAAAAAATCATCAGTTTCCGGGGAGGCCACGATAGAAGTTAATTGAGATGCGCCGTGATGGTGCAGAGTCCATATGCAGAGGATCTGGTATGTGTGTGCAGAGGATCTGCAGAGGATCGACAGCAGAGAATCTTATGTGTGTGCAGGATATGCAGAGGATCGACAGCAGAGAATCTGATGTGTGTGCAGAGGCGCCACACCTGACGAGACGTGGGTCACTGTCGAAACAGACATTGCAGAGGCAGCAGCCAGAGGCGCCGCGTCTTCTGCTTCAGCGGCAGCGGGGTCGTAGCTGTGCCACATGCCGCGCTTGCCCTTCTGCGCCGCCTCCTGGGCAGCGATCAGCTGCTCTGCTCCGGTCACTCGGTCTGGCGAGAAGGAGGCATGCAGGCTGCCGAGACCGCTGCCGAGCAGCGACGTCGACATGTCCTTGTCTCCAACCACGAGCCTGTACAGAAGAAACTGGGTTGGGGGTGAGTGTGGGGTCCGGGGGGGGGGGGGGGGGCTAACGATCTGCTACTCTGATCGTTAATCCGCGACTTGTTAATGCATCACTTTTAATCTCCGCCAGCTGTTAATCTGTCGCTTGTTAATCCGCGACTCGTTCATGCATCACTTTTAATCTCCGTCAGCTGTTAATCTGTCGCTCGTTAATCTGCGACTCGCTCATGCATCACTTATAATCTCCGCCAGCTGTTCGTCTGTCGCTTGTTAATCTGCGACTCAATAATGTATCATCAAGGTGACAAGTGTGCGACAAGAGTGCGCGCACCTTCCAAGGAACGTTCCGGAACGATCGCACGACTCGATGGTGACATACGCATCGCGCTGCAGGAACGTGTTGCGCACGAACTGGTACGCTTCCTCTCCAAACGGCTCCGGCTTCTGTTCCGGCATGCCGGCGCGGGCGGGGCCCCCTCGGCTCGGTGTCTTCACACCACTGGGGCTGAATGCAATCAACGCTCCCTCCTGCATGCGCATGTGCGTTCGTTGTGAGTGCAGCGCTAGCGCTGTTCGTGGCTGAGGCAGGCTGGCTGTAAAGTCCACCTGCCTGGACAGATGACATACCGATAATAACACACGCATGACAACACCGCCTGCATGCATGCATGCAGTGGCAGCAAGCACTGATCTAGCAAGCCTTGATGATACACTGTGTGCAGTGATTGGGAGAACCTGCATCAGGGTGGGAAGTGCGCTGCGCACAGCACTCCTTTGCTCTAAACACTACTACTGGATGAATAGGATTTAAACACTGCTGCGTAGTTGACGGATGCGAGCGCGGAACACCTGCGAGGCTTTTTCTATTCAAAGAAAATGGCAATTGAGACCGGCAGTGAAACAGCATCACAAACTGTGATGCGCACATTCTGTCGACAGCGCTTCAGAAACCGGAAAGGTAGTGCTGTTGTGTCATTCGAGTGAAGTGGTGGCTATTTGGGTTCATGCCTATTCACTACCTTTCCGGTTTGTACTTTTCCGGGTTTGTACCTTCCGGGTTCGGGGTTTGTACCTTTTTGGTTTGTAAAGCAGCATCGACGCAAGTCAGCAACATATGTACATGTGACAGCAACCCACGCAGCAACGCAGCACGCACCTTGGGCACTAGCAGGCGCACACGCGAGCCACTCATGACAAACTCCACAATGCATGGCACTGCGCCGGCGCGTTGGAAGAAGGGGAGGTGCTGCTTCGCGCGCGCGCCGCTGCCCTGCGCGCTCACATCGTTAACTCTGAACGGTGCCGGCTCCTTCGCTGCATGCATGCCTGCAAGCCGTGCAACGGATCGATTGATATATTAAAAGTATTATACCGTGATCGATGTTACACAACCATAGCACGACACGACCTAGTGGCCACTGCGAAGTGTTGTGTTGTGTAAATACCTAATCGGGAACCACGCCAAACCCAAGATGGGCACCCCCTTCGGCCTCAGCACCCCCGAAGGGGTGCGACAATAACCAATACTCATCACTAGGGCTGTGCGCCAATACACGATTCTGATTTTGCCAGATCGTGTACTTTCATACACCTAACAAATCAAAGGTTGTTGGGGGTGTAGTAGTGCCTCCCCATCAAAAGCATGATATATGAAAGTATATGTTTTCTCCACTGCCCTCCGTATAATCTCACATGCCCTCCTCATATTGTCACAGGCCTACTTATAACGCTGAGGTTTGCAGAAAGGAAGATTACATCGACAGGACTGTAGAACTATGAATTGTGTGAGTCAGCAGTAGGAATAGTGCAGAGGTAACCACATCCAGACTGCAAGAAAGGGGGCAAAAGGTTGTAAAATACGGCTGTCAGGACATAGATGGAAACGATATTACATAATTTTGCAACAGATCGTACAGGACAACACGGTGAGTCACAAGAGCAGCAAGAGTAGATTGGGACAAGTAGATGATCAAAAGGAGGATCGATTGCGAGATGAGGGCAAGTGGCAACAGTGAGCAGATTTGTAGAAGCAGAGCAGCACAAGAAGCGAGAGGATATGGAAAATGTCACAAGATGCAGCAGTTACAAGATGCGGACAAGGAAACTGTTACAAGAAACAGCGGTTACAAGACTAGGACTCGGAGATTATGACAAGGGGCAGCAATGAACAGATTTGGGCACGGATATGATGACAAGAGGCAGCAATGAACAGATATGAAAAACGAGATGATCACAAGGGGCGGCTGTGAAGAGATCAGGACGAGAAAAAAAAACCTAATCGGGAATCGCGCCATACCCAAGAAGGGCTTCGGCCTCAGCACACTCGAAGGGGTGGGACATGGACATACACCCCCGGGCCACACGGGACCACGAAGGCAAACCGCAGAGAACGCCGCACAATATTGCAAGAAAAGACAGGGTCGTGGAAGATGATCACAAGGGGCAAGGGGATGCCCGCACCCGCACGCCTCTGCTTGGCATACTCCTCTGCGCTCAGCAACGCTCCAAAGATGATCGACCGCTCGTCGCCGTCCCTCCCACCCTGCATGCATGCATGCATATAAAGGTACCTAAAAAAAACGAGGACTACATACACTCAGCATGACAGCAACCAGGTACAAGCTCACATCAATGTAACATGACCTCCCGCACCAGAACCGCCGCAAAGCCCCTTCTAGCCACCATCTCCGCAAGCTGCTGCGGCCCCCGCTTGGTCGGGACCTCGATGTTTCCAAACTGGATCACAACCTCGGCCGCGCGCGCCGCAGCGTTGGCGTCGAGGGGCGGCGGAACCTTCCGTGTGTACTCCAGTGTCACCGTGCACTCGCTGCCAATGCATGTTGTGCGCACAAACTCCTTCGCCTCGCGCGCGTAGGGTTCCGGCTCCGTTGCCCCCTGTGGCCGCAAGCGAGGCGCGCGAAGGCTGCAAAGATTCCAACTCTAGTTAGGAGTGGTAACAAGTTTGATTGGCTGTAGTAAGGTGGTTGCACAAGGTCTGATTGAGAAAGGATTGGCCGATGAGTTTTTTGCATATTTACTGCCTTGCATGTTTGCGTGTACACCAGGTAGTTAGGGTGATTGAGAACACAAATTTATGCTGTTTCGTTGTGTGTGAGTTTTCTCCAGGTTTCCCCCTTCAGCCACACGGGGACAAATGTCTGCAGACAGACCACCTGGGTTCATATCAACTATCAACCCACCCCCATATCAGGGAGAACGCCCAATTTCGTCGTCGCACGTTTCTTCAGCTGTGCGTTCTTGCCCATCGACCACCGGTTCAGGTTCCTCTGTCGCCCAAAACAAAGAATAAAATGGGCAATAATCTGAACGGGAGATGTAAAAGTCCTCACTCTATCGCGCATCTTCAATATTCCCCATACACTGATCGTGTATTCTGATTGCACATGCATGCATAATCCATTATACATGCACACATGCATGCAGACTGAAATGTCTTCAACATGGGCATTAAATAAACATGCATGCATGCTTAGTGGTAGTCGGCTGCACTGGCGCATTCTCCTGCATCCCGTCGATGCAATTTTATACATGCATACATGCATACATAAATACGTACATGGTGACAGAGCATGCGTTATTGGCTAGTTTCAGATCTCTATTGTCGTGCACCGTTCGTTCTTTTGAGCCGCGTCCTTGTCGATATAAACACGTTGAAAACAAATTTATCACACAAGAACGAACACATACATAGATACACACATACATATGTGCGTGCGTACGTACATACAGACATGCATGCATACATACGTACATGCATGCATGCAGAGCCAAATCAAGCAGCAGGGGGGGAGCACCTGGCCAGGGAGAGGCGGACATCCTTGCCGTCAGCAAGCCGCACGACGAGCGTGTCCCCTGAAACCACCTCCACCACCTTGCCGGCCACCCCTTCGGCGCCGCCTGCACCCTGCCGGGCCGCGGCGACCCCTGCGCCACCCTCCCAGATGCCTGTGCCTGCGTCCTGCACCACAGCAAACGTGCGTCAGCGCGTGAACTGGGGTCCGGTTGTTCCCCTTGACTTGCACCCACGATCTTGGTGATCTGACAAGGAGGAGCAAATGGCCGGAGGCGTGCGTGACAGGAGACGTAAGAGTACGTGACAAAGACGAAGGCGATGGTGAAGGCAAAGCAGAGGACAAAGGCGAAGGACAAAAGCAGATGACAAAAGCAAAGGCACTGGAGAATGGCAATGGCAATGGTAATGGCGACTGGCAAAGGCAATGACAGAAACGAATGACAAAGGCGCTGGCGACTGGCAAAGGCAAAGGCCTTCTAGGATCTCCTAGAGCCTTCTAGAAAGTTCTTGATCTAGTCACATAAAGCTCGAGGCAGAATGCCACAGACAATGGAATCAGAACGTTACAAAAACAAAGGCAGTGGTAAATGCGAATGGCAAAGGCGAACCTGAGCGGCCATCTCTGCTTTCTTTAGGACAGACGCAGACGTGAGAGCAGCAGGCGCCTTCAGAGGAAGCAGCCGCGCGCTCCAGTCCACGTACCTCGCATACCCCTCGCTAATCAGGCTCGCTGCAAGTGACACCGGCTTTCCCTCCTCTGGAAACACCAGCTCGCCGTACACGCGCGACCCCTGGTCCGCCGCATGCAGAACCGCACGCACCTCCCGGCTGAGCACTTTCAGCTCTGTGAAGTTGCGTGCCTGCATGCATGCACACCATGCATGCAATATTTTTTGAATACCAGGAGCTGTGTGATTACATGTAGAGCTGCGTGCTCTGCGTACATGCATGCATGCACGCCTGAAGTCTTCAGCTCTGACGTCACATTTGATCAGATGACATTCTTCTGATCAGATGTCAGATGTCACATTCAACGAGCACACTACAGCTCTGCCACGCAAGAAGGTTCCGCAAGATGGCCCTGGAGATCTCTGGGAGGCCACCTGGCGTCTGGCGCGAGGCCAAGCGATCAAAGCCACAAACACTACCTCCTGGGGAAAGTCTTCAACAGATCTGAGGTTCACGCACCTTGTGAGGTTTGCCTGGGCAGGCATACACAAAGTTCAGGAACTCGGGCATACACAATCAAGCACACACATCACGATCAGGCATACACAAAGTTCAGGAACTCAGGCATATACAATCAAGCATACACATCACGATCAGGCGTACACAAAGTTCAGGAAATCAGGCATACAAAAACTTCAGGACACTGCTTGGAGTACTGGGGCCGACTGTTGCTTTGTTCGGGTCTAAAGATCTAGAAATTCAGGGTTTGTTTGACCTGAGAGATGTGTTTGATTCGAGGGACAGACCTCGCGACCGAAAGGGTCTCCTTCAAGGGTTCCGTCCGGCATTCTGCGCACGCTGGGACTTTGGGCGCCGGCCAGTGCAAGAGTGAGCACCGCCCTCTCAGGTAGAGTGACGATTTTCACCATGGAGCCTGTTAGAACTGCGTCCACGACTGCTGGCACAGGGATCCCTGCACCTCATGGTTTGTTACATGTTACATCTGAGCATGTGAGCATGCTACATTTGAGCATATGGGCATGTTACATATGTGCACACGAGAAAGTTACATACGAGCATAAGAGCACACGAGCATGTTACATGTCAGCTTGTGAGCATGCCAGTGTGTTATATATGAGCATGTGAAGTTGCTACATCTGAGCATGCCAGCGTGTTACATATGAGCATGTGAACTTGCTACATAAGAGCATTTGAACTTGCTTCATCTGAGCATGCTAGCGTGTTACATATGAGCATGTGAACTTGCTACATCTGAGCATGTGGGAGTGTTGCATTTAAGTACATTCTGTCGTATTGCAGTGGGATGTGGTTACTTGGTGGTACTTCACACCAGCACAAGATCGTGTTGCAGTGCAAATGTGCTGGACAAAATGGTTCTTTCTATCGTTGCTCACGATAATTCAGCTGTGTACAGCCCAAATATGAAGTTAATGGGCCATCATCGAACTAAGGAAGAGGACTATGTATGAACAGACCAACCGCTATTCTGATTAACTGGCACAAACAGCACTGTTTTCCTTTCTTTAAAAGTGGCTGTGAGTGAAGCGTATGCACAAACAGTGCACGTACGACTGTTGTTTTGCACATCAATTGTGATCACACCTTTGCCGAAAGCAGCAAGGGCCTCGGTCCCGGTGGCTGCGGTGTCAGCATCGAAAGAGAAGATGGAGGAAGACCGCAGCCCATCATTGGTCGTGTACAGCCCCAGGCCCGCTGCTTCTGCCGCATCCGCCGCCTCACGCAGCTTGTCGATGTCCTTCGCCTGCGTGTTGACATCGCTGCTGCCTCTCACCTGCACCCATGCATGTGCATACTCATGCATGCCACCTCCGACCACTACTAATTCACGCACACAGTCGCGACTAGTCGCGCCGTCGCGCTGTTGATGTACTCAAGGTCACGGACCACTGAGACATGTAGCGCTACATGTCTCAGTGGTCAGAGATCTTGATGACATCAACACACGCATGCATTCGCGCACTCCTTCCGCCTCTAAATTCCACTAAATAATGCGCTCACTCATGCATGCACACACTCGTGCCGCTTCTCACATATACACGTATCTACCCGTTGCACACTCAACAGTGCGGTAGGTACGAGACATGAGGCTACCCTGGAAGTTTTAATGCTGCAATTCATTTGGCCGAAACATAGCGAAAGTTTAACAACTGAGCCAAAGTACCTAGAACTTGTGCAGTACCTAGAAACGCCTTGTTCAACTGGCAAAAAGAACCCTAATCGGGAACCACACCATACCAAAGAAGGACAACGTTATTACTGTGCTTTCAGAAGCATTGTATAAAGAAGCAGGTGCCAGAGGTTTGTTACGGTGCTGGGTTGTCAGACACTGCAGCTGTGAAACCACAATGTGTGCGTTAGTGCTGCCTAGTTGCACACGAGTCGATACAAAGGCGGGGCCTCTGCAAGTGATCGTTTTACTCTTGAACGGTGGTTTGCGTTACTGGGTAGAGTATGTGGGCCATCTGCTAATGACGCAATGATTGACAGAGGCCCGTGCTTCACATGTCAGTTCTGATCGCACCTGTGTTCGATCTGACCTGAACAAACGTTATTGCAGGACGTGAGATGATACACAGAATGTTTTAACAGTAAACACCTGAAAGTACCCAGGAGGACTACGGCCTCGGTCAGCACCCTCAAAAGGACGGCTACAAGGCAGTCTGAGAACGAAATATACAGGGATCGGAACATGAAAATATAACTATTTGTAGGCCTGCTGTTATTCTAGATCACTGACCAAGCAAGACGCTATGGGATGTTTGGATAGCTAGAACCGAGGTCAGGCAACCTCTCTCAACCTCTAGGCAGCAGTTCAGCCAGATCATCATTAAAGGAACTTCGAGTAAGTAATGTTCGTTCGTACTTGAGTATAGTCTTATTCGTAAGAAGGACACAAGGTCAGAGTACATACACTATCACTGATCTTGCATCCGTACCTTGGCCCAACCTGCCTTCGCCACTTCCATACCAAGATCCATCTGTGCCCCATCCCTCTCGATGATCACAGTGCCAAACTCTCGATCGATGGTGTCCACTTTATAGTCCACATGGAAGCTGCATTTCTGTACGCATGGTTACTGCGTCAGTACTGAGTCTGGATACCAGCAAACTGTGACCGTATTCCAGACAATGCCGACCACAAGTCAGCTCAGCTGTACCGCACCCTTCCAACAGCGAGTTTCCGTAGGAATTCCCGGGCCTCCCAGGCAAACTCTTCCGAGAATCCCGAACCGTCCCGGCGAGGCTGCACACCAGATAGAAGTGGTCTTCCCCAGCCTCGATACGGTCATCATACAACGTTGCGTACATTTAAAACTGTATGAAGGGTAATGCCAGTGTAAGCAAGATGCTTTAGTTTAGCCTCGTTACAGAAGGTGGTGCAATGATACGTTCTCATCGCGCAGGCGAACCATCGCCTTAGAATACACCTACGTGTATAGAGATGACAGCATACCATACGAGGAGATGATAGGGAGGCGAGATTTAGGCGCTTTTCCGCAAGCGCGCCATTCAAGAGGCGGTTCGAAGTGATCACGACTGTGTCGCCGCTCTGCACTTCTTTCACGTAACCAGCAAGCCACGACATACTTTCAAAGCTGTGATGAAGTATCTTCAGTTAAACACACAAACAGGCACCCACACGCGCGCAGCAGAGAGGACTCAGAAGCGAGGCACTGCAACTGGTTACTGAGACATATCTGGCCAGTGAATGTGGCCTCCACACTTTCAGTACACAGGTTTCAAAAAGATATCGCAGGCGCCCTGCTGGTAGCAGGGCGAAGCTCTACTCAATCTATCGTCCGCGTCCAAAAATATGCCCCCTCGCGCACGGATCGTGGCCCCATTCTTCGACGCGCCCAGGTCCACCTACGCCACAATGATATCCAGATATCCATGTTTGCTCGCTCACTACTCAAATCAATGAACAAATCTTCTCTGTACACGTACGTGATTGCTCACTACTCAGTGTGAAATATTCAAGGGCTGAATCTGAAGGTCTTGAGAGCACACAGGACACCAGAAAAGTGGAAACTACTCTGGTGTCCTGTGTTGCTCTCAAGACAGGTCTGAGATATATGTACCTGAAGAGGTACATATATCCTACACTGGAACTGTACTGGAGAACTCCTGAAGAAGCATCAGTAAGAACCGGCTTTCTTTCAACAGTGCAATCTGTATCCTGTGGGAGTGCTGAGGCCGAAGCCCTTCCTGTGTATGGCGTGATTTCCAGATACTTTCCCCCCAATTATTTACTTAAAAGTAACCCTGCTCAGTATGTGCCACAGTGCACTGGGATTCGATGTCATGCAACTTGCAAGAACTACTCCGCTTGGCATGTTGAATATCATAGGAATCATGATGCTTCAGAAACTGAGTTGTTCTCCTGCGTCCTGCCGATGTCATCACTGAAACTGAGTGATTACAGGGAGCCACAAGTGCAACAATGCCGCATCAGGTACCAAACAACAACCGGCCACAATGCCCAACTGAACAAACCAAAACTGAGTAGTGTTTTGCGTGGTGAGATTTTTGAATTGTTGGCCCCCTAGGCCCTCATTACAGTACTTGGACGGAGATTTGATTTGACGCGTTCTCTAATTATGACAGGTCTCACCCATGCCTATGGTGTGGTGGTGCTGCTGCGACTGGTTATTGGTGCCCTTGGGTACGTAGCCGGTCCTCTGCAGTGCTGCCACAATGTATACCCGTATTTGGCGCCTCACTGAGATCGGTTATTGTACTTCTGGGTTCCTTCATTAGTTGACGTTGTTGTCTGGTTACTCATGTATTTTCTTTGTCCACCGCGTCCTTGTCGATGTAATTACTTGGACGGAGATCTGTTTTTCCTGTTTATCACCTGTGATATATGGGTACTGGACAGACACGCCGCTCCCCTCCCCTGCCACCAACTGGCAAAATAATCGCTAGTACAGGGAGCTAGACTGTTGAGGCATCCCCATACTTGATACAGGTGCTCCTCCCCGCGCCTGCACGGTCATAAATTTCGAGTTTGCTGAGAGCGAGTTATGGGGGCGGATATCCGTTGTCCAAAACTTAGGAACACCTCGTTACCGTAAGATGGATGCAAATTAGCCCACTTTACATTCACATCGATGTAATTTGCATCCATTTTACCGTGCCGTGACGGTAACCAGGTGTCTTCAAGCACACTGTCTTCACGAATTCATGAAGACAGTGTGCTTGAAGACACCTCATATGAAAGCGTCAGACTATGCATGGAATGCTGTCATGATAACAGGCGTATCCGGAAGCAGGATGTGCGGTATACAAGAGCGCTCAGATGCAGTACTGCTTCATTCGTCAGCCTTGCTTCACGAGAAATAATGGCTCATGTAGTTTGGGGCTTTGGACCGATCATGCAGTTTGGAGCCAAGTCGATCCAGGCTTGAGTGACGCAGGATAATCAGCAATGTGTTGAAGAGTATCCATAGAGGTGTATATACGGCATGACATAGTGTCTTGCTTCAGTTAGGTGGGGTCTGAAACGAATGCGTCCCTGCTTCGTCGATTGCGAAGGACGAGGCTTTGTTCGCACATTTCGACGCCCGCTGCCTCATACAGGGAGTCCGTTACCTATCTGTCTGGTATGATGTGGTGCTTCCGGCCACCTCCCACAATCGAAGACGATGCTGCTTTTGACCGATGTTGCAACGACGACCTCAGGGATAAGGAGGCACCATTACAAGCCATCGCTTCTGTTATACATTTCTCACGCTCTTGTATTGAAGGGCGTGCCGGTGACTGTGTGCCTGTCCACAGAGCTGAGGTCTGTTCCAGATATCATGTCTTGATGTCCAGTGATACGAGCTGGCCCACATGCTGGATGTAATCATTCGTGCACATTTATGTAACCCAGATGCCGCGCTTCTGGGTTCATGGATTTGAGCTGTTGGAGAGCTTCTTTGGCAACCAAACTCCTTTGAAGTGATTGCCCATGTCTGTTTCAACATACAGGAGCTTATGCGAAGCTTACAATCTGTTCAGCAGGCTTTGAGTGCAAAAGACCCAGCAGTTCGTAGCCACAACGAAAGAGAGGTTGAGGGGAAAACAGATGGCACGTCTGGCTTGGCTGGCGAGTACCTCAAATGCCATCTGTCAGACATCCCTGAAGAGTACAGACGTGTGCACAAGGATGATGCACGTGCAACACTCTCTCGAGCTGGGACCTCAGATCAGCAACCAGCGTTCCTGCCTCCTATTTCACCTCACAATTCCAACACTGCTCACACGACAACACCTCGGCTCCCAAACAATGCTGCTTTGTGGCCTCCTGCTGCAGTCAGCCTGGAACAAGAGTTGCAAGGTTACAGAAGCATTGAGAAGCGTGTGGGTCATGCACCAGGTGATGCTAGCACAGCTGGCCCCGCTACCCTAACCTCCCAACGATACTCAGACCTGACTCCTGTGTCTGCGATGACGGCCACATTCGGTTTAACAAGTGAAATAGATAGCATGATTCAAGCATCTGCAGCAAATGCGCTGGACATGCCATCTAGCTGCGCAGCTACAATCCAAGCACCCTTCATGTGGCCACGCACGCATATAGATGCTGCAGTTGGGAGTATTTTGGAAAGCATGGTTCGCCGTTGCAACCTTCATCTGCTGCAATGTTCATGTGAGAGCGCAAAAGTTTGTTTGAACTGGGAACCTCTGTGGCTGATCTATATCGTTATTGGCTCCTTTTGGAACCAAAGTCTAGCAGGTCTGTTTTTTTCGACAGCTCTGAAAATCTGATTGTTATCAATCTGGTGTCCTCTGCAGAGAGTGGAATAGCATCATTCCGTCATGTGCCTCATACACTGAAGGATTGGAAAGGACAGAAGAGCTGTCTGCGCGTCCGGAAATTCAAACCTAGGCTGGGTAATGGCAATGGACGCTGTGCGTTCAAGTCCTGGCTATAGTGAGAGTCGATCAGCTTTTAGTCTATTGTGGTGTGCATCTGATGAGGTCTGGACTCGAGTATCGTAACCTCTGTGGTGCTGCAGGACGATCTAAGCTTCCGGACATGGAATGACTTCGATGTCAGTGCTGTGGCCCATTCAACTAGATCTCCACTGAAACATGTCACAATTGCAGCGTTCCATGAGTTGCATCTGTTCACCGTGTTCAGGATATGCTGTGAGAAGATGCTGAACTTCTTCGATGTTCTAGAGGCTCTGTATCCCAGGTGCAGCTGCGATTTCTCCTGGATTGCTGTTGTGCGCTGAGATCTTTCAAGCGTGCTGCTGCTACAGATAGCTGTTGGGACTTGCATGGTCAGAAGGCGGTCATGTTTTTTGCACACGCTTTTGACTGACTCCTGAAGAGGCTTCGCCACATAAAAGCCACCTGCTATTGTTTCCTTGCTTTTGTGTTCCGCATGACATTAACGAATCTTTCACGGGGAACTGGATGGGAATAGACTAGTTTGGCAGCTGGAGTGTGAAGCAAGTATTGGGTCTGCATTTTTGGCATGAACATCACTTTCAAGGTGGGCCCTGTGCAGGAGCAACCCATACCACAACTCTTCTCATGCCGCTGATGTGGTACAAGCAGTTTTGTACATTCTGCTGAAAGATAACCTCAGCAGCAAGTTTTCTGGCCTGGAGGTGCTTGCGGTGATTCTGGCAGCTGCGATCCATGATGTTGGACACCCAGGGGTCACGAACCCTTACTTGCGAGCCTCTCGAGTGCGTTCCTGAAGACTGAAAACCGACCTTCTACTGTACATAGATCCTGGTTAACTTGAAGTTATTCCTTAAGAAGGTTGGCATCAATTTCTGCGATGGGGTGAAATGTATGTATTTGGGAACTTTCGCGCCGTGTCTTCAAGGTTGAATCTGTGAATTTCCAGGATGACTTGAGCTTCATCTTCAATGAAAGTTCTGAGGCCGAAAATATGGCGCTGGCTATTGGGCTTGGGCTCCTGATGCACCCCGACTGCTGCTTCCTAGACATGGAGCAGGCAGACACTGCACTTCTTCTCAGGTGTGCTCCTTCGCTTCAGCTGTGTATGATTCAGTTCATAATCGTGTCTGCGTGCTAGTCACGCTTGTTTCAGCAATCTGGTCAGAGTATTCAGACTTGAATAAACTTACAGACTTGAATAAACTTGTAGTACTGGTGAGGCCATGTGTCCGCTAGGCTACTCTGCATGCACACTTGCAGCTTAGCTGTGCACATTACCTTCTGTGTGTTGTGCCTCGAGTGGTGTACATGTCTTCTGCTCACTACTCTTTTACACTTCTAGATCCTGTAAGCCACAGGTTGTAACTTAGGTGTTGGGCTGCTGCAGGCTCATTCGCATAATGGTCGTGAACACCGACATGATGTACCACACGCACTTGTTGTCTTCGTACGATACCATCATGCGAAATCTTGTGGGCAGAAGTTCTTTCCTATCTTCTGCTTCGACAGGCGATGTTCCCGCACAAATGTCCGGCATTTCCAGTGTTAATGTCCCAGGAGATGTCACCACTGAAGCATCTCTCCATCCTAAGAATCTTTCCCTTCACAAAGTCAGCTCCCAAGTTGACCCATCACCTCCTTCGGATCAAGCAGACGCCTGCATAACAGGTGTGCTCTCCAGCTGCAGAACAACGTCGCTGGCACTTGCTCCCAGCCGCAGTCCCTCGGTTTGTCTGCGTACAAGTCTTCCTAAGGGCTCTCTTAGAACTGTACCCTGATGCAATCACTGGGCACCAACGTTCAATAAACCAACGCAACGTTCCATTGACAAATGCAAGATCATTGTCAAATGGTAAACAACGTTCCATTAACCAACATTCCGGTGCGCATACTTGCCATCGATATGCTTGCCAGGGAGCTTCGAATCTGGAAGCTGCAGAGTAACGGTTTGTAAAAAAACACTTGGAAGCTGCAGATTACGAGAATACAGGCACTGTTCTAGCTGCAGGGTTTGTGAAAAAGCCTGTGCCAGAGCAAGCATGGGAGGACGGGGAATTCAGGGTTGCAGCAATGAGTATGGTGCTAAAGTGTGCTGACTTCAACTCTGTGGGAAGACCGCCCGCTGTGGCAGGAATGTGGGCTCGTGCAATCTACAAGGAGTTCTTCAGGCAGGCAGACCTTGAGGGCGAAAACGGACTCCCTGTCACACCTGTGTTTCAGCAGGACACTATAGACATCAGTGACGCACAGGTGCTGTTGAAGCTCCGCATGCACTTCCTAATATTGTCGTACAGAGAAACAGAACAAACCACATTACTACAGAGTCACCCCATGCGCAGCTCAATGAACCCAGAAGAGCGCCTCAACACGCTCAATTTGTTCTTCTGACTTGTGTTTTGTCCTAGTACTGCTAGAAGTGTGCAAGTTTCAAGCTTGCATCTTGCAAATCAGATTTGCCATGGGAAACCACAGTAGTGTTCGAAATCAGTGATCATATGAGGCTGTGCAGATGCAATTTGGACCCAGCATCGTTGCCCCTGCTTTTAAAATGTTGCGTACCATCGCACCACAAGCTGCAGACACCATGATGATTGGAATACAGACTACCTGTCAGTCATGGCAGTGCATGAAGGCTGCAGAGGAGCACGGTCCTTTGGCTGTGCTCCTAGATTTGGATGGTACCGAGCGCTCGCTTCACGTGTTCGGGGGGTCCCTGCTTGAAGAAGAGAGCGGCCTTGCAGTGCATAGGTGTGACCTCTGCTCCAAAGATCACCGATGCTCAAGCAGCTTCATTGCTGTCTTCGAACACGAGCTCTGTCCCTTTGCCTCAGCGAGCCCGTTCTGCGGTCTCAGCCAATCATGCAGTTGGCTCAGATTGTGATTGCACACTGTTGGATGAGATTGTGTTTACCCCTCCACTGTACCAGCAGAGTCAAGTCATGGCCGTTTACCTGAAGCCCTAAGTTTGCCTTCAGATGATAGTATTGTAGACACAGTCATTCAAGTGAAGTGGGGGATGTTTTGTGTTAGTTGCTTTTGGTTACTTGGGTTCATGCCTATTTACTACCTTTCCGGTTTGTAAGAGGTAGACACAACATTCAAGAACGAACACACTTCGCAATTCCCAGATAGCACCAGCTGAACACACTTTGGGCATAACAGCAAATATGCAGTTTATCCATTCGTACTGTGAAGCAGGACTTGTCGTGCATGAGACTTGTAGAGGTAGTTGGACCGCACTAGTTGTATGTTGATGGTGCTTAGCTTCCCAACGTTCATCATGCATCTGTCCCCGCGTCCTGTCAATGTAACTAATTTTGAAGCTATGGTACGGTTGCGTGGTGTGGTGCATGTGTTGCAAATGTCCTTCATGCACGTTCTTATTACACCCTTGTTTTGCAGATGAATCGCTCGACCACTTTCACAGTACTACCTGTCAGCACCTTAGCTCAGTGCAAGTCGCGAGACTTGACTTAATAGCCTATACTGAAGCTGTGCTGATGATGCAGGCAGCCGAGCAAGGCACTGCGATTGGTGTTTGGACGAGGGATCGATGCGTTCCTGTCCGACCAAAAGCAACTACCACGGCCAGAAATGACAACCGACACTGCCAATATATCTCCTCCGAAAGACTCAAATAAATCTGAGTATGCTATCTCAGACAGTTCCACAGCTTTCACAGACCCCTCTTGCAGCTAGGCCCGAACATGCAATAGCTGGCAGCCCCACAGTGCATGCATGCCTCCCACCTGACTTTTCTGGTGCAATTCTTGCATGCATCTTCTTGGTGCTGTGGTTCTTTCTCTGCATGAATGAGTCATTGAACATGATGTTACTTGCTGCGATGCAAGGATCTACTATGTTGAATACAAGCTGTTGGCTTGGCTATGTGTTTGCAAGGAGAATTCAATGTACTGCAACTTCTGGTACAGACTGTTGCGAACCTCCTTGCTCAAATCTCTTCTTTGCTCATTTGGTGATGTTCAGATTCGCGAATTCTGGTTGTATTTTATCAGACTCGGAAGCACCACTTGTCACTTCAGAACTCATGAACACAACATTAGAAGGGAGCATGAAGAGTGCTGTTGTCAGAAATGTTATGGTCTCAACTGATGTAGCAAGGTTGAAGCCCCCTCCAGTGTGTTAGAACTAGATGTGTTCCGTCTGTGGTTGTCGGTCTGGTCACCTGCAGATATAGCTCTGTATACCTATGTTCTTCTGCAAAGACACATAGTAGTACAAGCAAGTATCCTGCAGAAACCCATGATCTCAGCTATGGCTGTCACAATTCGCTGCACGTCGTCGCTGCTAATCAGCCTGATAGCACGCAGACGGTCGATTAATCACGCACCTGTGTCAACGCAGAGTCCACTCAACACAGTGGCAAACTGCTTGACACAGAGCATTAACTAGTCGGTGGCCAGTCCTCTCCCTGATGACTGCTCCCTAGATCACTCAGGCCTCCTGCCATGATCCTATCAAAAACCCTACCGGTAGTGCCCAAAACATATCTAAATGTGTAAACCTTCTTCTACCCATATTCCTAGTGTGAACAATGTTGCATGCAGATGCTGTTATGGGCTGCAGTCCCAAACATGATCTCTAGCTACTCACACGTTCTAACACAGTGCAGCCAGATGTTCTACTTCCTACATGTTATTCATCTGTTTGAGATGTCACATCTCCAGTGGTGTAGCACTGGATCAGAAAGAGAGGGCACAGCGCCTTTCGATCCCGGTGTGTGTGTTGTGATGTACTGTGGTATGAAATATCCATCGATGGAGTGGGAATTGCAGATCCATGCGCTATTGTAAGTTTGACACCTGCAGTTATAGAGCTATAGAGTAACAGCGGACAATGCATGGTGTATGGCTCAAACCACCACCACGTCGGCGGCCACCCCAAATAGCAGCTGTTTCACTGTCATGAGCGGGGTCCTGGAAAGCTCCTCACATGTCATGTTGCGACAGATGAGTACTGGAGAAGATGGCAACATGCGACCCAAGATACCGAACGTGTAGACCACATGACATCACATGTGCTCCCCATGCACTCTTTGTGGATGGGCAGCTGCACTGTTTGTCCTGCTGTCAATGCTAGATTCGTCACATCACCTGCCCTGTGTCAGCATCGATGCAACTTTCACAGTGTCCCTTCTGGCCGCATTCAGTATTCCATTGCAAGTTTCTCACGATGCCATTTACATACACATCCTCCTGTGGGACACATCCATGTGCCTCATCGATGTGGTCTGCACCAAGCATCCCTCCGCCATGGCGCCTCTGTCAACACCTGCAACCCCCACACTCATGCATGCAGTTCACAAAAGCACCACATTCACGTACGCGAACCTCTGCCGATGTCAATACACTCGAATCCAGCCACGAAACAAAAAGGACAGACAGGTGCAGATTGAGACGCATGTGCAACCAGCAGGCACTGATTCAGTACGTGCCGATAGCTCAGCCTAGGCTGTGATGCTCAACATCGCCATATAGTTTGCACATGTTCGCTGCATCGATCCCCTTTACAAGGCAAACACACATTGTATCGGCGACAACCCACGTACCAAGATGCAAAGCCCCCCCCATGTACAACGAACCAACCCCGCGGTTACAAATCTGCAGCTACGCGCGCGCAATCCACCTCTACACCAAGGCTTCTTCATCAAGATCCAGGTCACCCATCATTGGACTCCTGATGGCAGGGCAGGTTGCGCGCCCCCTCCTCCTTCTTGAATCCTCCTCAAACCTGCCACCATGCATCTCAACAAGTGTCAAGATCAACAAGTGTCACAGAGCAAACGTCTCAGGACTTGGGGCATGCATGCGAGGCGCCTACAGGATGGGGTGTCAAACTCCAAGTACGAGGAATCCCCAGCAGCCTCTGGAGCAGAGCCTATCCAGAAGCAGCTTGCTAGGATACAGCAACTAGGATACAGCAACCAGATCTGAAGTCTCGATTACTGTCTCGGCTACTCTCCAAACGTCATGCCGAATCCGAATGCGTGGTCGTATTTCGAGTGGTCCAGGACCCCCGACAGCTGCAGCTTGACACCTGGTGCGAGGCTCTCTTCCAACAGTGCCTGCACAAAGGCTTTGGTTCGGTTTCGGGTTCTGGAGAGCCCAAAATGCTATGATGATTTCAGCTTCAAAGCACATCACAAGCACAGACGCAACTCAGTCCTCAGACAGTCGTCCGACTGGCACGCTTTCATGTAAAATGATATGGGACCGCCCCCCCCCCCCCCCCTTTGCCGCGTTTGTGCGGCACCCCTACGCAGCAAACACAAACACACCCGCACGCACACACGCACAAATAGAAACCTTGTGTTCGACACTTGAACGCGAAGTGATTCGGCTTGGCGCTGTGAAATGCGCTGCAGGCACAGCGGGGATCTCACTGTGCTGCACTCTTGTACTGCAATAGAGTCACGCTGTTAACATGTACCCCCTATGTAGACCAAAACATCCGTCGGCTAGGACGAGGATGCGGTGGCGTGGTGCGAGTTATCCTTAAGCGTCTGTGATCTGGAACATGGATAGTGATATCTGTTTTAACCTTGAAGAGGCACATTTGCTGTGGCTAAATATTGAAAAAGGATGTCTGCGGAGGGGGGCTATGAAATTGCTGAAAACTGAGTCCAGCACCAGCATCGCTAAGCATTGAAACGAGGGCAAGTTTCGGCGAATTGGTTGAAATGGCCACCTAAAACTAAAACCTCGTTAGTATTCAGCGGCAATACTGTAGTAACTTGGAGAGCAGCTATGGGGTTGCATACGGCAAAGCGTGTAGGGTTTCATACGTCAAAGCGCGTGGTGTTGCATATTTCGTAGCGTGTGGGGTTGCATAGGGCAAAGCTCTGCATTTCTTCCACATTGGCTCTCATCACATACAGCGCTCTATTGGCCCGCCGGGCTTGCTCTATTTGACGGCCAAAGAATAATGCCAACAAGTCTGGAACATGTGTATGTCAGGGTGCCGCACTGGTCAATGATCCGCAGTGGTCACATGCCGACAGCGAAAGCCAGACCAAAATGAAGGAATCCAAAAGGACTCAGGGCACAGAGAGTGAGAAAGTTACAGAAGTACATCAATCACATGGCACAGCAGGAGATTGTTCACTCAGCAAGACACATCAGGACTCAGAGAGTAGGGCACAGAGAGTAAAGGAAGTGTAAGAAGCCAGGTGTGGATGCAGACCTGGATCTTAAAGGTGCTGTCCACACTGCCTCGCAGTCTGCACTGCCTGAAGAAGTAGTCATAGCCAACACTCGCAATGGCATCATTCGGAGCATTCACATTGAGGAGGAAGTCTGCTGCTAAAGAGTGCTTCTCGTTGAGGCGATGGAAGTACGTCAGCGACAGGATGCCTGTCGATGCTATCTGCAAGCATTGATCAGCAGTGTTTCTGCAAGCATTGATCAGCAGTGTTTTCGATGGCAGAAAGTCATCAGATGCAAACAGGCGGACATTCGTGTTCCCTCAGAAGCGCCTATCACAGGCTGCAACTGCAGAACAGTTTAAAGTTTGTTGATCACATCTGTGGGTGCAGCATGTTACTATACAGTTACTATGGGTGCATTATGTTACTATATAGATGGTGTCTCCTGGCAGTGATCACTCCTCAGAAGAGATTGCTGCATGCCATGGAACAATAGGGATTGCATCAGGGAGTACATCATGCTGGGGAACTACATGCTGAAGAGCTTGCTTCCGAAAAACATTCAACAGCACTTTTTTGCTACTTTGGTTTACAGGACTGATCCATGGTCTGTGAATCACAGTAAACTCTAAGCATACGATCAAACACTAAGCATCATGCAGAATGAGCTCATGTACGAGCGCTGATTATCATCTCCCTCTAGACCACAAGTGCTTTTAATTGTGGAAACGATGATCTCTAGTGTGGATCTCATGAGGCTTAGTGTGAGTGTAGTGCCACACGACTGAGGTCAGATGTTTCAAAGGGAGTACAGCTGGCCATCTGTGCTTTGCAGATGGCAAAACCTTTCATGCTTATGGCTGTACTCTTAAACAGTACCCTGAAGGCAAGCAGCAGCATCAGGGGGCTCACCTGGAGAGTGCTCACACTCTTGTCCTCAGTCACTCGAGCAGCCAACCCTACACCAGACCTGTTCTGAGCCTGCAGATAAAACACTTCCCCCCCCAGTGAAACGTGATGGCTGATATTCTGCATGTAGTTTGCCCCATAGAATCCCCCATAGCCAGTCTTCAGTTGGCCGTTCCAATCTTTGCCACAGTACTCTATATCACCCATGAACATTGGTGGATAGCTGCTGCCTTGAATACGCGACTCATACTTGACAGTGAGTTCGTCTGTGGGTCGGTACTGTGCCCGACTCGTTAGTACCCCGCTGCCTGCCACAGTGCCCATCAACAGGAACTGCATGCAACCATACACGTAGTGAACAACCGGTAGCACTTTTCGGACACAATCAGCAGCCACAGTTCACCCGTAAAACGATTAATAGTCGGCTCAGCTCTGTGACTGGTTGCGCTGTGCGTAGGACAGGGCTGTAGAGTGTACTGTTCAAAGCTGTACATGTTTGTGTAACCACACGGTAAGGAATCCGAACCAAACCTTTTCATTTGCTACGGTGGCGCCGAAATTGTAGTCCGGTTCCGTTGCACGTAGAATCTTACCATTTTCAGCCTCAACCTCCCTGCTGCCCAGGTTGAATCTGCATGGGTGCGGGGGCGTTTCAAGAGAGCTAGAGCCTCTATCCTGGTTCATACAACAAATTAAGGGAGCTGTAAAGTGTTGGGGTGTGGTGAGAAGTCCTCACCTGTGGCTTAAGAAGAAGTTCTGGTTGAGGGGTTTGGTGAGGCTGAAGTTGGCACCACATATCGTCTCCCATTTCAGAGCCTCTGCACACACAGCATTTGGTCAGTCCACAGATACCCCTGCAATTTTGGATATAAGATCGGGCTTGATCATGGAGTCAACCGAATATGGTGGTGGTGGGTCTCAGCAGCCGCTGGCGCATCAAACGACCTTATACACGGCTCAGCAAACCTGTGTCCGACATTTTACTTGAGCTATTGTAAACTTATCACACACGTAAATGCCGGGAGATGTAGAGAAGAACCGTACGCAACGCTTCCCGCGACAGCTCTTCATACTTCACAGGAGGAGGCACCACTGATGGGCCCGCTCGCGTGACCTTTTCCGACGAAGCTTCCTGCATGATAATTCTCGTGTAACGGAGGGAGCAGGCATGATATGACAGCGGCAGTGTGGCATGAAGGCAACACACCTCTGATGATACTGATGTCAGATCAGGGAAGGCTGGATTCTTGGGTGCGTCGCAGAAGCTATACGACGCCCCCATAATTGAAGGGTGCGGCCTAACTAGCAAGCGTTCCGAGCCTTCAAGGTCACGACAGCTCAGGACACTAGACCACTGCAGTTGAACGGCATTCCAGACAACGGCACTCTACAGGCATATATGTCGAATAGTGCGAAGCCTTGGACGCTACTGTTGAAGTTCTGTGGCATAGCAAGGTATCATTCCGCGACAATGCTGGGTTTGTAGCCTGGATGAGCTGTTGGGATCCATGCTTGCATGTGAAGGAGAAGCACCGATTCCAGATGGACTGTTTTCAACGCATCCCTCTAAATAAATTCATTGAGAATGACGAAGAAGCGTGCATTTCAAATTGGTCACAGCGAAGTCTCGTGCACAGAAGGACTCCAACAGGCCGGTCGTCACTTGTAGTCTTCTTCTTGGGGTTGCCCCTTTCCTGACTTGTCCGGGCAGAAAGTGCATGAATTGTTTCTATATGTTGAGCACGTGTGGCGATTCTGGGGTGCCTTCACTGTACTACATGGATACCTCGTTGCACTGTTTCACTCATGGGAAACGGAGGGGCATTGCAGGCACTTCCTGCGCGCATAAGCGTGCTATATGTGTGGTATTTCCGCATTCTGCTGCCTTCTAGAGGCCATATATATGGTCCTTGAAGCCCAGCAAACACAACCTGCGTATCACCACACATCGCACCCCAGTGCTGCTAAAAGACAAACATGCCTGGGCCCAGCTGGGTGCTGCAACACAGCCCCCGATGAAATCAACAACCCTGCCCGAAGCAAGGATTCATGTGGTGTACCAAGCAACGGTTTTCCCCATGTGTATCTTTCGCTGTACGAACTGAATTCACTCACGATGTTTCCCAGCCGAAACGTCAGCATATGGGAAAGAAGTATTCACTTTATCGTGCTGTGTGGATCCTGGCTGCTCTCCTTTACGCTACTCCTTGGATGGGAGGTTGTGAGCCCAAAGTCCTTCGTGCTGGGTGTGTTGTATTGCTTTTCGGCCATACAAAAAAGCAAAGAAGAGTCATACATTGATCACCAGTGTCGCTGAGTTACATAGAACAATTCTCAATATTTGGGGCTTTTTGTTTGTATGTGCCCTAACAAATTAAGTGACACTGGTGATCACTGGTGTCAATACAGCCCTTCTTGGGTATGGCGTGGTTCCCGATTATTTTTCTTTTTTAAATGTTGGAACTTTGCATCCTCCTGCCACCAGCTGCCCATGGTCAATCGGAGCACTGTCTAGAAGCTCGGTCCTTGCATCTGGATGCCAGGATCAGTCCACAGCGGCTTGCTGTGCTCCTCATCGTTTCCCTGTGACCCATTATCATGCAGCCCCAGTGGTACGATTCTGGGCGAATCAACCATATCTGTGACATCATCGCTTCTAGTGGTAGAATACGACCATCGTTCCTGGGTTGGGAGATTTTGTCACCAGCACCATACAGTTACAGTGTGCAAAGTTACAGGCACAGCTCCATAGCATGGCTCATGTACCAGCAAATCAACGCATGACAACCTTAGCACCATGAAAAAGAATATAAAACAGCCATCAACCATTACGCCAACCCCTGATGGGAGGGGCCTCAGCACCAGTGATCACCAGTGTTGCTTCATTAGATAGAGCGACTCTGAGTATTTGGGGATATTTTTAGGGCGTCTGCCTCGCCCGCTAGGAGCGATGATGTCACTGATATAGTAGATTCGACCAGAATCGTAACAGGTGTGACGCTGTTGTCGGACAGCTTGTTATGTTTCCATGCGTCTCCCTTACCTCACATAATCAAGCCTGATGGTGATTGTGGTTGTGTTCGAACAGTGTTTAGAGGGCACGCTGGGCGTTTTTATTTTCGTGGCTAGGAGGACCAGGCGGTGTGAGAATAACGCCTCCGGGGCTGGCAGCTTCTCCCGAACACTGTCTTGGAGGGGGCTATAGTGGCAGTGTTAAGTCTCTAGTTCAGCTGTAGGTGTGCGCCGAAATGAAGTGGACCTACGAAAGCTCGTTTTCCACTGTACGTCGGCCTTTTTCTTCGAGGTGCAAGCACACGCATTTGGGTTCATGTCTATTTACTACCTTTCCGGTTTGTGAACTGTGCAAGCACATTTACAAGCGCTTTCGCATGCATGATCAACTCGGTCGCTCAGGCGGCGTCGTTCATTGGGGTGATACTTTTCTACGGGACAAAGGTGCACGACGAATCGGGGCTACACTCTACCTTCTTTTGTGTGTATCTGCCTTGAGGATTGCGAACCTACCGCCTGAAGCGGCCGCCGAGTGGTTGGTTGGGCAGCCACCCAAAACCCCGAATGTTCTGCGCACCCTTTCGTGCATTGTGGAGCTTCGTGACGGTGCCGTTGTTGGGCCGTTCGAACGAAGCGGTGGAATTCTGTGTAGGGGTTTTGGCAAAGGGTCCCTGAACCACCCCCCCCCCCCTCCACCCCCGTTCTGCCCCCCCTTCGGATGCTGGGGCTGCAGACCATCCTGAGTACGGCGTGGACCAATTTCATTTTAGTGGGGTCAGGGTGGTGGGGGGGGGGGGGGGTTGTGCGTCTGACTGTTGTGGGCATCTGACTGTTGTGTAACTGTACATGTAAACTGTTGTGGGCATCTGGGCACAAACATGTAAACTGTTGTGGGCATCGGTACCTTTTCTGATGCCGCCCCCTGTGGCCATGTTCTCCTCGTGGCTGTACGTCCTTGTCCCAACCCTTTGGGGTTACTGAGGCAGAAGGCCTTCCTGGTGTGGTGTGGTGTTCCTTTGTTTCTCTCCAGTCCGGAGTTTGCTTGAGAACCAGGACGGCAGACACAATGGCTGCAGAGAATGCCGCACGGTGGCACAGGCACACACAGGGGCACACAGGGGCACACAGGGTCACAACTTGCAGTGATCACCAGTGTCGCTTAGTTTGTAAGGCCATACGCCTAAGAAAGAGTCCCAAATATGCATATTGTTCTATCTAACCAAGCGACACTGGTGATCAGTGGTCACAAGGTCTCCCAGTGTCTCGTGTCAATGAAACTTGTCTTGCCATCATGGCTGCTGCTGCCTCTTGACCAAAGAGAGATCTTGAACAAACATATTACTTTGCTATTCCAGAACTCAAGTTCTGATCTCACCACATGTCCTTCCATGACTTAAGCTTCAATGGCATGACTCAAGCTTGTCATCTGATAAGGGGGACTGGTAGCATCAGGGACCCTTGTAAGTGTGCTATCTCCCATGCTGGCCAACACATGTGTTGAAGATTGGTCGATCAGCTATCGCTCTTAGCAGCTCTTTCTGGAAGGCACTTGCATGCACCGGGGTCTTGCATGCACCTGGCCGCGCGTGATTGGATTGCGGTCGGGTCGGATGAACCATGGAAGAGTGCTTTGCAGACCGTCGGAGAGTTGCGCGCTGTGGCGCAATTCAGTGATGAACAGTACCATATAAATCTGATTCCGTCCACTGGTCGGCCTTTCGATCTGCTGTGTTGTTGCCGTTCCTCTGTCTCGAGAGCGATTGCGGAGTCAGCACCTGGTTTCGATACTCTAGGTGACGGCTGCATCTGGTTCTTGTCAGCATCGGAGCACAAACCGTCGTTATGGATACCTCAGATGGAAAGCAGTTCGATCTGCCTGTCGACTCCGAGCACAAGGCTTTGTCCATCAAGATCTGGTCGTTCGCACGGCCGCACATGCGAGCGTTTCACCTGTGCTGGTTCGGATTCTTCACTTCCTTCGTATCCACCTTCGCACCTGCTGCGATGATACCTGTGGTCCGCGAATCATTGGATGTGAACGCGATTGACCTTGCAGACGCAGGTGCGGCGCTTCGGCCTTCGAAAATGCTCTCGTCGCCTGGGAAAGCATCCCACTCAAACGGTTTCTTGCAGCAACGTCGATATGTATACATTGCCTGCATTGTACTGAACGGATGTATTAGCAGAGTTTTGGGTGTGCACGACACCAGGTCGCCATGTGTGTTCCACTTCCAATGGCACGTTCCGGGAAGCAAGTTGTCCAAGATGCAACGTCGCCGTCAAAGAGTGTTTCAGGCCCTTTTCATGCACTCATCATGTGCTTTGATTGCGTCCCTAGTGCCTGCAAACGTCGATTTTCCATGGCGCGATTGACACGTTTCAGCGCCACTGCGGCGGCACAGTACTAGTTCTTTCATCGTGAGTAGGCTCCCTTGATGCGTGTGCTCTCTCAGCCGCTGCGGCCTCGTTCCCAAATCTGTTCAGACCCATCAGTGTCGTCATCGCGCTTGTACGTCATGCTCGAGACGCCAACTGAAATCGGGTCGAACGAATTCCTTGATGGTAGGTAAGCTCCAGGCGCATTCACACCCTGCGTTCAAGTGTGCCCAGCACTGCATGTTACCTTGATTCCTTGGTATTGCTGCATACAGTCAGTTCAGAATTTTGCTCATTCATCATGATCCATCATCGCGTGTCCCTCCACGCCGCGGCGTCCAGCGAAGGACCGTCATAGCCCATGCATGGGGTGCGCAGCAAATTTGCCTGCCGAGATTGTTCTTTCTGACTCAAACTTCTCACAAAAGTCCCGTAGCATTCCTATGTTCAAGTACCAAGCTGTAGCGCACTGCTTTGCGCGTTGTGAAGCCACAAGTGTGCACAGGCTGTGGTGTGCGCGCCCTTCAGCATGCATATAGTGCGTTCTATGTCGTTGCTGACTGTATGACCATCGTGGCAATTGTGCGCCTGCCGCAATCGTCAATCGAAGAACTCATGGTTCTCGCACCTGTAAAACACAATTTGGGATCAAGACATGAGGTTGTGAGGGTATTGAATGTATAATATATCACGACGACATTCCGCGGGGTTGTGGCGAGGTTCTCGAACCTGCGGAGCAGCGCGGCGCCGCGCCGCCCGGTCACGGCAGGCCCAGGATTCACCCGCGGCTTGCAGCATTTTGTGTTGCATGCCTGTGCTGACAGTCATAAACGAAGCATAGTTCGAGAAATTTCTTTGCTTGAGCGCCGGCCATTGTCTGCTGTGATAGATATCTGCCTGTGATTCGATCCGCGGCGGCGCGGATGGCCTTCCATGGGCAGTCGCACCTATGATATAATTGCCACTCGTCGATGCATTCAGCAGCCATTCAACACGTGAACCTGAACCTCTGCGCAGTCAAGTAATTCTTCAGGTATGCTGAGCTGTGGTACTGCAAAGAATTCTCAACCGCACATTTGTGCGAAACTGAACCTTGAACCTTGCGGGCTTCAAAAGGAGAGCGAAGCTGACAATAGGCCACAGCTGCACGACCTCCACAGACGCTCAGGGTCAGCAAGCATGCTCTTTGATCAACAGCAACCTCGTTGCAACATCACGAGTAGCAACGCGCACTGAACCAATTCAGCCCATTGATGGACTGTTACCGAACAATTTTAAACCAGTAATTCGGGACCACGCAAGCGATTACATCGACAAGGACCACGCAAGTCAGAATCAAATCAGATTGAACAAGAAAGAAAACATCGCTCCACATGCTTGTTGCTCTTAGCAGTTTTGATGTTGTCCATTCTCTGTTCCAATTCTCCAGACCTATCGATGTAATAATTTAAATCGTTGAAGTGAAGCCCTATGAACTCAGAACAGCTGTCCGAAAAGAGTGTGCTGCGGGTGTTGCTCTGCTCCCTCTCTGATGTGCCAAAGAAGCTGTTCACGGCCATCACAAAACACCGAGAATCTACACTGCAAATCAATTAAAACTGGAACCCAACGACCTCACCTCCAGGAGTGTCCTGTACAAACCGGAAAGGTAGTGAATAGGCATGAACCCAAATAGCCAAAAGCAACTAACACAAAACATCCACCACCTCACTCCAATGGCACAACAGCACGATCACGAAGGTCTTTCCCAGCACCTCCAGGAGTGTCCAGTAATAAAAATGAAAAAATTTAATAATGCGGTTCTGATAACCCAAAAAACCATAAGTAAGATGCTGTTCCAGTGTGCAGGTATCGCAGCAGTGGCAGGAACGATCGCAGCTCGTGTGGTGATGGGTTCAGTGTGTGATTGGGTGGGGCCTCGTTTGGGAATGTCCGTGGTGCTGCTCATGACATCACCATGCATCTTTGGAATGGCGCTGGCTGACAAGGCTCTCGACTTTCAGCTGCTGCGATTCGGAATCGGTTTCGGGCTCTCTGCTTTCGTGGCTTGCCAGTTCTGGACTGCATGCATGTTCAATGTCAAGATCGTTGGTGAGATCCTGCTGCCAGCACTGCTATAGATCGGCTCCATGCTTCGGCACCATGCAAATAGATCGACCAGCCGTGCTATAGATGCAGTTTTGCACCATGCATAGCCATGCCCCTTATTCAATAAATATATATTCATCTTTCCCGCAGGTCCCGGGAAGTTCCATTTTTTTTTACAAACTGGAAAGGTAGTGAATAGGCATGAATTCAAGCGTGGAGACCGTTTTTTGTGAAATACCCAAATGTCTGGAAAATCGACCTCAGTCCGAATATCGTAGTAAGGGTTTTGGGGGCCAAATACCCGAAAACAACAGAATATTCTTCCCGCAGGTATCGCCAACGCCACAACAGGAGGGTGGGGAAATCTTGGAGGCGGTGTCACACAGCTCCTCATGCCCCTAGTATTCAGAGGCATCAGCGCTCACCAAGAACCTTTCATTGCATGGCGCTATGCGATGTTTGTCCCCGCCTTCATGCATGTGCTTTCCGGCATCCTCATCCTCTTCTTCTCCAGTGACCTCCCAGATGGCAACTACGCGCTGCTGAAGAAGTCGGGTGGCATGAAGGGGGACAGCCCGCTTGGGGTCATGCTCACTGCTTGCCTCAACTACAGGCATGTCTCTCTCTTTGCTCTTTGACAAAGTGTGTAAAGTTACAGGCATAACTCCATAGCATGGCTCATGTACCAGCAAATCATCGCATGCCAACTTAGCTTTGACAAAAACAAACAGCCACTAAAACGGCTGCACTGATGTGTATCTGGGTGCGTGGTTGTACAGCAAGTGTTAACAAAGACAAATCTTTTGTGTGAGGTCGAGCTATGTTGTGATGCGATGATTTGCTGGTACATGATCCATTCTCAGGAGTTATTCCTGTCACTTTACACACAAATACAAAGCACAATGGAGACAAAACACACTTAGACACACTTAGACACACACTTAGACAAGCAAAGGCTTAACACGAAGGCTTCACAGACAAAACAAAGGCTTCACTTATGTGAATCTGTGTGGGGTGTGCAGGATGTGGTGCTTGACCATCACCTACGGCTTCTGCTTCGGAGTAGAGTTAACGATGAACAACATCATTGTGACGTACCTCTTCGATCAGTTTGGTGTGTCGCTGACTGTGGCAGGCGTGCTGGGCTCCCTGTTCGGCCTCATGAACCTCTTCGCACGCTCCATTGGAGGCTTTGGTTCTGATCTGGCTGGTGAGATCTCCCCCCTTGTTTTTCTTGTGGTGATGCCTCGTTTTGTGATGCACCATTTCGTGATGCCCGTTTTTGTGATGCCCCTTTTTTTTATGCCCTACATTTTACACGTTTTCTATGTTTTGTACACGTTCTTTGAATCCTATTTTCCTGTTCCTTGAATCCTGCTCGTTCTTTGAATCCTATTTTCTAGCCCTTGTTATCTCTGCATGCCGCCAAAGTTTTGCGGACGCACTGAAGGTTGCGATTTGACTGGATCGATGTCATTGCTGTCCTTGTCCCACCCCTTCGGGGGTGCTGAGGCCGAAGCCCCCCTTGGGTATGGCGTGGTTCCCGATCAGCTTTCTTTTTCATGTATGCATGTTTTTGCGTACGCAGTGAGAAGATTCTGGAAGGTTCTAGAAGGATCGCCAGATCATGACAATGACGTGATGTGCAGGGAAGTACTTTGGCATGAGGGGCCGCCTGTGGGCACTATGGCTGCTACAAACTGTGCAAGGAGTGTTCTGCATCTTCATGGGCCTTGCCAAGAACTCTCTGGCAGGCACAATCGCCCTGATGGTGGTCTTCTCGCTGCTGGTTCAATCTTCCGAGGGTGCGACGTACGGCGTCGTTCCCTTTGTCTCCAAACGCTCCCTCGGTGTTGTGAGTGGCTTTGTGGGCGCTGGCGGCAATGCAGGCAGTGTTATCACGCAATCCCTGTTCTTCAAGGGTGACAAATATGAGACCTACGAGGGTTTGGTGTTCATGGGGGTCATGGTGATATGCATGACTCTTTTGGTGTTGCCGATTTTCTTCCCGATGTGGGGCGGCATGCTGTTTGCTGAACGTGAAGGTGTTGTGGAAGAAGACTATTACCTGGCAGAGTTCTCTGAGGAGGAGAGAGCCAGTGGGCTTGCAGATGCTGCTATGAAGTTTGCGCAAGAGAGCAAGTCCCAGCGAGGGCTTCGGAGAACGAATGCAGATGACGCGAAGCTAGGGCTTGCAAATAAAGCGTAGGTTACGTCAGAGATTACGTAATGTGGTGCATATTTGACTTTTTTTGTTGTTTGGGTGTGTGCGTTGAGTTTTGAGTTTGGGTGTTTGTGCGCCTTGCGGTGTTAGGGTTTCGATGTTAGGGTTTCGGTGCTGGGTCGGAGATTGGAGATTAGAGTTTTGCCTACGACTGATGATGACACCATGACTGATACGATTATGAGTATTGGGGGAGGCGGAGTGGACTGGACAGCATGCAAGGATGCTGCATCATCGCGAGAATGACTGCGCTTACGGTTCTGAGCGGAGGTTTCTGGCCGCCCGAGCAGGATTGGGGGGTTTTCAGCTGTATTCAAGGAAGAGAGCAGGAAGAGACCGCATATCAGCTGTGATATATAACTACATCGAATGTAATGACTGCTGGTCAGCTGTGAAAATGTTGCGGATGTCTCGGTTGAAACACATCGACAGGGGCGCGGCTCACAAGCACGAACGGTGCACCACAATAGAGCATCCGAAACCAGCCAACAATTCTTCAAGCACCACAACTAGCATCCTTGAAGCGCGAAGACTGAGCAAAAAACACACCTATGCGGCAACAAGCACACAGCCCGCCCTAGCCGAGACGGCGCCAAACCCTACACACAAGCGCCACACGTCAGCAGCACAACGGTGAAACATCATGTGTATATTGACAGGCAGAACTCTATAGAATGGCCCATGTACCAGCAGATTATCGCATAATAACTTAGCTCACAGCCACTAGCAACTAGCAACACAGATCTGAAACCCAACACAACTACAACAGGCAATGTGCCCACATTGTGGTGGTCAGGTATTAGGTGAGGTGCTGCTACTTACTGGCTCACTTGGCTTGAACTCAGGCTGACACTTCCGGTTTGTCAGCAGTCGAAGTGTGTCAACACCTCTCTTAGGGTTTGTTGCAGTGCCTTGGTTGCATAGGGATGTTAGATAGCCTCTGTCAGTCCAAGAGGACGTTGGTGGCGCGTCAGTCCCTATACTCAAGTGTCATGCCTTGGTGCGCCATGTCGGTGGAGAGGTTAGCTTGATTCCCTGTCGTTGCTTCGGTGGTGGCATGTCCTGTGTCGTTTGTGAGAGGTCGAGCTAAGTTGTCATGTGACGATTTGCTGGTACATGAGCCATGCTATGGAGTTAAGCCTGTAACTTTACACAAGCTCCCCCCTGTACTCGTCTCTCCACCCCATTTTCGTCTTCTGCTCGATGCTTGTCACGATTCTGGGCGAGTCTGCTTTACCAGTGACAGCATCGCTCCTAGCGGTAGAGTGCGACCATCGTTCCTGGGTCGGGCACTTTTTGTACTAGCACAGAACATAAGAAGGATCCTCTTCGCCCCATGTCTGATCCGGGCCCTTCTGATCTTGGCCGCAAGCATCACTGATCACCAGTGTCGCTTATTTAGATAGAACAATTCTGATTATTCGGGACTATTTTTTTTGGGCGTGTCACCTGGCAAATAAAGCGACACTGGTGATCACTGGAAAGAGTGACAGAAAACCTGGTAACAAAAAATCGCGCCAGAACACCTTCCAAAAAAAAAAAACACCTTCCTCTCCGAAAGGCTAATCGGGAACCACGCCATACCCAGGAAGGGCTTCGGTCGGAATAAGCGGCACTCCGACCTCTCCGCCTCGCTCGCGGCACTGTTCGGGTATTCCTGTGGTTTTTATCTCGTATTGTTTTGGCTG
This sequence comes from Ulvella scutata, assembly GCA_032359135.1. NCBI lineage: Eukaryota > Viridiplantae > Chlorophyta > Ulvophyceae > Ulvales > Ulvellaceae > Ulvella > Ulvella scutata. The sequence goes on from JAUMHD010010649.1 coordinate 48,726, forward strand.
TGGCTGCCCTAGGTGGCTGGGGCTGCTCCCCCCCCCGCTCTTCGGAGTGCTGAGGCCCATTCCCTTCGGGGTTGGCGGGATTCTGGATGGTATTTTGTTTTCTTTCTTCTGAGCTGGGTGAGGTTGGCCAAGCTTAAGGCCAAGCTTGGTTCATGTTTCTGGCTGTCCCCCGCAATGTTCCGCCCTTGTGGCGCTGAGGCCGGAGCTCTGGAATTTTTAACACGGCGCTGTTCCCGAATATCCTATTTTGGCCTCCGGGACCTTATGTCTTACCTTGTCCAGATCGGTGTGCAATGGCCGAAAAGTGGCCAATAGGTCCCCTTGTGTTGGCGTGACAAGGTGTTGCAGTGGCTGCGGGTGCGCTATCGATGGACGAAATTGTAGATCAAGGAGGTTGTGCATACAGGAGGGTGGAATGAGAAGGGGGTTTTATGTTTGCTGCTCGACTGCTCGAGATGTATACATATACCGCACTCGCGAGTTCACATGTATCGTACCGAGGTCGCTTGCGACATGTACATGACGTGCACTGCACACGACAAAAACTACCATAACCCAACGACGCACTCTTGACATTATTTAATATCTTTAATTTCTGTCTATGGATTCAGATTTGAGCTCAAGTTCGAGCTTGCGAAGTTCGAACGATGTTCACGAGTTCGCTGCTGCACTTAGCGGTGCTGTCCGTGAGCCTGCTGCAAGCATCGGCTGGAGGGGTAGAGTACTTTGCAACTGCAGCAGAATGTCCGGAAGGCACTGTCGCGCATCGCACATCTCTGTATGAAGAGATCGGGCTACCGTACTCATGTTTCACACCTCGTAGGACGTGTGCCGAGTGGCAGCCATGCGAGGAAAGCGTCAGCGACCAGGAAGGAGGAGGGCAAATACGAAAAGGATATGATGAGTGTCCTCACGAGAGCTTGTCGGGAGACCGGGCCGTGTGCAATGGCGTGGATCAACGTGCATGTTACCAGCAGTACAGCCACTGCTGGAAGCTTGAAAGTGGCGGGTTCGAGTGCGAGAGCGTTTGTACCGAAACCTGTCAGAAGTGTGCTGGTGAATCGACGCCTGATGTGTTTGCCAAGGTTTCCAGGTGCGTTTCGGGGCTTGTGTTTTGGCCTAGCACTTTCCGAAAGCCTTGTTCGAACACACCGGCTTCCCTGTCTCATGTTGACACGCAGCCTTGAATACGATATTGGAACTGTTTGTGCCAGACTAGAAACTCAGTGCGTAATGTACGGTATTAGTCATAGCAGTGCTGCAGCTGGTGACTGTCGTTCGCGCCTGTGTGTACACACGCATCGTAAGACAGCCCAGCTGGGCCCAGCGCGAGCTGTTGATTCCCAGCGACTTCGAATCATTTTCAGGCTCCTAGATTCGGCCTGTTCGGGGATAGATACACTGTTGCGGAGGCATATGCGATACCACGCCAGTCGTGCACAGTTCCACAGCACAGCCTTACCAAGAGACGTGAAATGCTAGAGAATAATAGTATGATGAATAAGACGAGCATTCAGCAGTGGTTACTGTGTCACTGATGCGTTCTCTCAGCGTGCAGGTAGCAATTGTCATTAGAGCAATTACTCCATCGGAAAAGTATCTGGAGTTCAGTACGACTCGAATCAAGCCACCTGCGAGATCAGCGTACTCGGGAATGATCTTCCAGATGGGTTGACGGTTTACAAGCAAGAAACAGCCTCGTGTTGAGACATCACAGAGCAATGTCCGCAGGCATGAAGGCACAGTCAATCATATTCAGCTGTTCCCAGACACACGAACTGTGCTGGACACACGACTGTTTGTAAACCACCAGCACATGCCACAGTGCGCCCAGTGGCATACACCTGTTGTCACTGACACGCCTGCAGTTGTTCATATGAAATGACAATTCCAATAGGGACCGGACGAGTTGCAAAGTTGTTGTCTTTTTGGAAGAACGGCAGAGTGCAAGTTCTCATGAATTTGGCTGGCAGGCCAATTAATGCCATGTCACAACACCATCCTTGGCTTGACCCGGATGCTACTCCGCCTATACACTCTTTGTGCATGAGATACTGCGCAAAGTTCAACACATCTTTCTGTACTTACTGCAGCGGTCAAGCAGTGGGGAGAGGAGGTGGGTCAGTGCTCGGAGACGCTCCTAAACCTATGTGCTTTGTGTGCTACCGTGCCGTACCACTATCGATGTACCTCTCACAGTGCTCGCAAAAGACAGAACGCCAGCGCTCTCTCACTCTATGGCCAGTTCTCTGCTTACTCCATTATTCTCCTCAATTCAGGTGGACAGGGCCCTGTCTTCAAACCGAAGTTTTAAACATCACTCTCAGCAGTCGCCGTGTACGTGAGGCTGTGCTCCAATTCCACAGCCAAATCTACGCTGGCCCACTTGTCCTCAATTCTTATCGCAGATAACACATCTGTGCCGTGCCACTATCGATGTAATTTTCACATCGATCGCGGCCCAGTACACACACGCACACCCACACTCACTGTCACAATGAGCCACCCACGAGCGGATCGAGCATTGCGTCTAATTCAGCGCCTGACTCATCAGCGCATCCGTCACTCTCAGACGACTCAAAAGCACGCTCGATTTCTTCAGCAGTTCCCAGAGCACCGGTCGGCAGCCCACGCTCCGCCTCATCACGGCGGGTCATCTCTATGTAGATCCGCTTGCTCCTCTCCTTTCGCGCAGATCGTGGTCACTGAGTTTCCGGTGCTTTGGCGCGGTGGCTACCGGGGCCGCAAGATTCTCACCTGCAAACACCAGGGTTGTGCAAACACCAAGGAGCTGGGGAAAAGGATGGCACAGGGGACAGGGTGCGCGCGGGGAGGGGGGGGGGGAGGGCGCACTTGCGCATGCCTCAACCGACGGTGTCCCGGGCATAGGAAGAACGGGTTCATCCACCGCTCGATGTCAAGCTCGATGTTGCGCAGGGTTTCCACTCTTTTGAACCTCAGCCACACCCACAGCTTTCAACATCTCCGTCCTGGACCTTACGGCGGCGGTGGCGGCACCCCTGCGGCCCTTACGGCAGTGGCGGAGGTGGCCGCCCTCAGGGGGGGAGCGGCCACCTTGCGGAGCCTCATGCGGCTGCGCGTCTGATAATGAGAACCGGGCGCCAGGGTGCCTGCAGCCACACTGGCTACAGCGCCGGCGTAGCACATATCAAAGGGGTCTGCGGCAGTTGTTGACGGTGGCTGCGGGCGCGCCGCAACGGAGTATTCATGATCGTCACTGGACAACAGGTGGTCCCTGCCCGTGGCACCGTCAAGGTCTGGCAGCTGCGCGAGAAATTCGGCGACTGCTTCGTCGGGTGTGGAATGTTTCTTGGCTCCCCCTCCAGACTGTCCCGAGGGTTGCAGCGTTGGCGGTTGGAGCGTTGGCGGTTGCAGCGTTGGGGGTTGGGTCGTCGGCTGTGCGGCAGAAGAGCCCCGCGTGTGCTCAACAGGGGCTGCTTCTGATAACGATTCCCTAATGCGCTTCAGCAGCTCACTTTGTAAAGTCGAGCCCTGTGTACGCTTTCCTGCTCCTGTGGCTACCAGCGGGGCTACGGCGAACGCCGGCGGGGCGTTGTCTGAAAGACTGTGGCTACAGGGGCTCTGCCCATGAAGGCCATCCTCAACAAGAGTGATTGCTGGTGATGCTGCCACGTCAGGAATCGTGGCACCAGAGCATGTGGATGTTCGTGACCTGAAAAAGAGCGGTGCATGGGCCGAGTGGCTACCAGCGCCGCCAGACGCCGCTGCCACTACCGCGCGAGCTGCCTCTGCTAGGGCAGCACCTGTAGCCACAGGCTTTGCCAGCGCCGCTGCCATCCCAAAAGGCGACTCAGCACCGACAGTGCATGCACACGATGCAACAGTACTGCTGCCTTGACCGGGTGTTCGTTCATAGCCTTCTGTAGCAGTGGCTGCAACACACTCAGACAGTGTCCGCTCTAACGTTGTCTCCGCAGCTCTCCTTTGCGGAGTCATTGCTACGCAGCTCCTCTGTATCTCCACAGTGGCTATGTCACCGTCATCTCTGTGCAGCGCAGCATGCACAGCATGCACAGCAGCATCAGACCACAGCTGATGATGCTGCTGAGAGTCACTGTGCTCTAGTACAGTGGCTGGTGAGCCTGCGTCGGGTCCCCCCTACACATTCCCACTGTCCCCGCCCTCTTCTATTGCCACACACAAGTGTCCAGAGGGGCCCAACACACTGTCCGGGAACCTGAAAGCTCTTTTCAGGGCCCAGGGTTCGCGGTCCGGGGTGCAGTTTGCTGCTGTATCGTCCTGCGTGTCAGCGCACAGGGAATACTTCCGAGAACCTTCTGGAATGCTGTATGTTCGACCAGGTGGCACTTGGCCAGGGTTTCTGGGCAGCTGGGCTGTGGAGGGCGAGGCAGTGGTTGTGGGGCTACCGGGCTCCAGGTGAGTGGCTACAGGTGAGCCTGCATGTGCGGACTCTGTGACTGTAGATTTGTAGTCACGGTGTGGTGTGTGGTGACGCAGCGGTGCCTGCTGGGCTCTCGTGCAAGGGACTGCACTGGTACTGGAGCACTGCTGATGGTGGTAGTGTTGATGGGGGACGGTGTCACAGCGATGCTTCTGTTGCAGCTGTTCGTGGGTGGTGGTGGTGGTGGTGGTGGTGGTGGAGGGGTGGGTGGTGGTGCAGAGCGGTTGCAGCTGGGCGGTCTCAGAACGCTGCTGTTGGTGCTGCTGCTGGTGGGTGCCGTTGGAGCACTGCGGGTGCTGCTGGCTCTGGATAGCGGTCTCACAGCGATGCTTCTGCTTTTGCTGCTTCTGTTGCTGGGCGGTGGTGGTGGTGCAGGGGGCACATGATGCGGCCTGCGCTGCGGCCTCGTGCGAGACCATACTGGCCTCTGGCTGCTCGTGCTGCTGTGCTGCTTCGGCATCGTGCACGGACTTCGACTCTGACGAGTTCGAGGTGGTCTGAGATGGAGTGGGGTCAGAGGCAGGGGCCGGCAGTGGAGTGGGGCGGCTGCGCACGGCCACCTGAGTGAGCTTCATTCTCGCTTGCAGGTGCTGGATCCTTCGCTCGTCCGCTTTCTGGCGCAAGGCTTCAGAGCGTGCTGAAGGCAGGCAGGAACACATCATGTTGGCATGGTATGGTTCCTTTCATTCAAATGGATTCATAGAAAGTGACAAAGGGGCGGTGAAGGTGTGTGCCGGCAACACAGCAACAAGAAGACACCGCTGCACAGCAACGACAAGAACCAAAACCAGCAAGAGACACGAGAGCAAGAGAAGACTTCAGAGCTCTGAGTCCAGAGCTCTGAGGCTCTGAGAAGACTCCAGAGAGAAGACTCCAGAGCAAGAGAAGAGAACAGAAGGATGAAGATTTGAGTAAAGTGTTGCATGCCGAGTCTAGGTTCTACTTAGGTTCTTGGCCGTACTGCGTTTTTGGGTTGTGACAGACAGCAGATGAACACGTTCTTCAAAACAACACAAGAGAGCGGTGCAAAAGACTGCAGCAACAGACTGAATTGGAGAAGACGCTGTGCCGCTCAAGTGAACTCTTGATTGTTCTGTGTTGGATGCTGTCAGGTACCCAAGATGCTGTCAGGCACTTGGGTTCTTGCGTGCTTGCTGCGCTTCTGGCTTGTACACAGAGCAGAACAATAGAGCGGCGACGTCTGTGAGCTGGCACTGCGCTGGATCTGGACCTTGCAACAGGTGGCGCTTTAACAACAAGTGGCGTTTCAGTAGTATTGCTCGTGCGGTTTTAGGCGGGTTGAAGACCATACTACACAATGGGCAGTATGGGCAAGGCCAATGTGCATGGCTTTCACTTGTCTCCGCACAACCAATTACAACGGCAGCACCACATGAATGAACAAGGGAAATCCACAAATGTTGATTTATGTGGATAAAAACAGAAAGAACAGTTTTTGGGTCGGGAAAACCACAAATACCGCACGGCTGTTGGACAAAGCGCGCTCTGGGCGACAGCAAATGCATGTACCTGCGCGTGAAATGTATCTGTGCGTGGTAGTGGCGCTGTGCAATTCGAATAATTTGGGTGCTTCCTAGATTGATCTTGTATTATGTTAGGGTTCTTTCCCTTTCATAGCCTTTCAGGGTTGTAACGAACCTGCGCGTTACAAAATAAATTTGGAAAGAAAAAGAAGTGTACCTGTGGGTGAGGCAGCCACCGGCAGATGAGGGCTCGCCTTCTGTGCAGGCGGTGCTTCATGGCAAGCAGGCACTTTGGGAGATTCTCGCGCCCCTGCGGGAGACTCTAGAGCGCCAGCTTCGGAGGGCCCCACACATGCACCCACGGCGTGCGGGACAGGCACGGCAGCTTCTGAAGCAGGAGCGGCACAGAGAGTTGATAGTGCTGGATGAGGAGGATCCGATTGTGCTGGAGGATGAGGAGGATCCGATTGTGCTGGATGAGGAGGATCCGATTGCGTTGGATGCTCACGCCCCCCTGAATTCTGCGACGCAGGCAATATGGCCGTGGCATGTCGGCGGCCAATGTCGGCGGCTGCTGTACACGCAGCGCCAGCCGCTGGCGGCTGTACTGGTGTTGACTCAACTGCTGCAGGCTTCTCGGTGGCGCAAGCGGCAGCCTCGCAAAAAAAACGGCGCCATTAGCGGTGGCTGTAGCGGCATCATGTGCAGGGGGTGGGGGTGACAGCTGTGGCTCCGCAGATCTGGCGTTGGAAGCATCAGTAGCAGCAGCAGGGCTGTTCTTTGCAGGGGGCGTCAGTGCCAGTGTCACTGTTGTCGGTGGCAAAGGCTGCAGCTGCAATAACGCAGAGCTTTGATGAACAACATATGCATCCTGTTGAGATGGCGGCAAAGGCTGCCGCTGCGCCACCGCAGAGCTTTGATGAACAACAGGTGCATCCTGTTGAGATGGCGGCAAAGGCTGCAGCTGCGCCACCTCAGAGCTTTGATGAACAACAGATGCATCCTGTTGAGATGGCGGCAAAGGCTGCCGCTGCGCCACCGCAGAGCTTTGATGAACAACAGATGCATCCTGTTGAGATGGCGGCAAAGGCTGCAGCTGCGCCACCTCAGAGCTTTGATGAACAACAGATGCATCCTGTT
>JAUMHD010010760.1:0-24581 GCA_032359135.1 Ulvella scutata
GTGTTTAACCACCAGATGGAACCCCTGGCCCTTGGGGCATACAGGTATTTTCACATTGGTGCCCCCAGGCCCATTAAATAACGCCAAAGTAACCAAAACATAGGGGAATTGTCCTGCGTAGGGGTACCTATAAGGGCCTGTCTTAATGAATAATCAACCTGTAATCAATGCGAAAACGACACACTCAGGTATTGATTAAGACCACTTATTATTAACCTGTAATCATTGTTTTTGCCCCATTCCTAATTCAAGATTGATTAGCGCCTAACTAATCAATGGCTAATCGACCTCCTAGACATCCTAATTAAGAGCCCTACTCAGGAATGACTGGGAAGAACACGTTCCCAGGAACAACTGGCATTGGCATTGCGCTGTTCCTTCTGTGCCCTCGGACGGTACAGTTCCACCTTTGCTTTGTGTGGTAATTCGCTGGTACATGAGCCATTCTATGAAGTGATGCCTGTGAAAATTACATTGATAGAGCCGCTGCATGGAAGCACACAAAGCGCATAGGTCTAGGAGCATCTCCAGGAACATAATCTTGTAACCACTAAACACAGAGCAAGAATAATGACACAACACACGCGGTAGAACCTTTCACCAGTTATGCCTGTAACTCTCCCAATCTTTGTAGCTCTGCCTGATGACCTTCTCCTGCTCGCCAATACTCCTGCTGCGAACCCACTTTCTAGTTCCACAGTCCTGTCGATGTAATCTCCCCATCTTTGTGAATTGTCATCAACAGGGCTGCGCTCATCAGCTTTTGCTCTGTGCAATCGTCAACTTCAGGCCTCTCTCCTTATGCACGCAAAACTGAATAAAACGTTCTTGTGTATGCTGTGGATAGGTAGTCTTGTGGATAGGTTAAACAGAACGAAAGGTAAGAACAGAACAACATCAGAAACCTAACAAAGCTCCTGAGCTGCTACCTCTTGGTTCCTGCGCCAACACTCAATGGAGAGCTGCAATACTCTCTCTGCAGTGCTCATGCACTCTTGACAATGTTCCCCCCCCCCCCCAACAACCAATCAACGCTGACAGCACCATCACTCGGATCACGCAGCAGAGCTGCGTTCCTCAGGCGGGCTTGACTTCTGCGGCTACCACAAAGAGACACCTTTCAGGCCTTCAAGAAACCTTGCAGCTCTGATCTCTTTACCTGTAAAAGCTTCTGTAGAAGCTTCTATATGCATGCTCTTCTTTGTCCCCTGCGCGCAGTTGCGCTCGCCTTTTTTTCTCTTTTTGTGTCCTCCAGTGTCTACAAGGAAACACCCCTCCCACACTCTAAACGCAGATGCCGGTGACAACCAAACTGTATCTTAGAACCCAAGATCTGCGCAGGAACACCAGTGCTTGCGCAATAAATAAGTAGCGCATACTGACAACACTCAACAGTCCTCTCTCAACGAACTCAGTGACAAAACCAACGAACTCGCATACTCAGAACATTCACACACATTTATCCTCAGACAAGACACACAACTTTCTCAAACATTGACCGCGCATGCCTTCCTCCCTCCAGTTATGCTTAGGCACCTCTCCTCATCTCCTCATCTCTCAACTTCTCTGGTGCCACATATTTGTCTACATTCTTCATCTTTCACACTTTCACAGTGCGAACAGCACCACGAGAACAGCGCCACCTCCGGACACCTGGTCTTACTTAAGCTATGTGCACAAGGTATGGTATACCCAGACAGGATTGCTCCTTCGTTCAAACACATGTCAGGCATGTTAGGTTGTTTCGCCCTCCAACTAAAGAGATCGTAGTGGAGTGTGCCCAACGAAGGGCACTGTAAGGAAGATAATAGTGGAGTGTGCATGTGACACGTAGAAAAAGGATTTCAGAGGGCCCACAATTCGAGGGGTGGACGACCAGATGCTCCACAAAAGTGTATATTTATGTCAAAGCAGTTGGCCCCACATCGAACCCAAGCGTTGTGGGGTGCTCTTAACCAACTGCACTCACCCTGAGCTGCCACAGAGCTGCAACAAGCGCTGCCTGAACGTCCACATTTCACGAAGGCCGTTGCATACGGTGGGCCTTGAACATGAAGGCCACAACCAGGTGCTCCTGACTGGCAGCGTCTCACAGTTATCATCAAATCTGACGTAGGGAGGGTAACCTCAGGATCGAGGGGAAACCTCAGATGCTCCCAGCTACAGCCGACACTCGCTCATTGCTCCATAGACCACGAACAAAGCACGCGTATTTGGCAAAGGTTTCCCCCCTGGCGGGGGAGATTTCGGGGGTGCTCCATACATCACCAACAAAGCACACGTGTTTGGAAAAGGTTGCTGCTTGGCGGGGGAAATTGCTGGGGGTGGGGGCGGGCGGGGGGGGGGGGGGGTGGCTACAGGGTCACTTGAGGCTGCGATAGCGACTTTCGTCTCTCCATCTTGCCATCCTCCCGGAAGCAGACGTCTACTTCGCCGTCACCGCCCTCTATGCAGACCTTTTTGCCATCGAAGTAGAGCTGTGCGTAGTCGATGGACTTGCCGTGGACATCGAACTCGGCTCGTTTGCCAAACGCGATTTCTGCGACGTTGATGAGCATGCCACCCGTTAAACCCCAGATATCATACTGCTCGTGCTGGAAATGATGTATTCTGTACCTGAACTTGGCCATTCGAGCATCCTGCATGCCCCATAGTTGGTTGCAAGGTCGCTTTTTGAAGGTGCTTCCTGCCACTTGCTGTTTATCGGTGTTCCTTGCTGTTGCTTGCTGTGTGTCAAAGGCAGTCGCCGAAATTAATCAATCAATTCGCTTCAGATTGCCCCAGAATTCATTATTTCTGCAATGCGCTACTCCCAAAAAAGAACGTATTCGCCGATACCAAAAATCAAGTATTGACATTCGTTCCTGAGCCTTACATTTACTCCTAACGTCACATCCAGGGCAGCCAGCCACCTCAGCACAACACCTACTATGCTGCCACATCATTCAGGTTAACTGTGTCACTGCAACAAGCCTAAGAGACACTCAATGCGCAACCACCCAAATTGACATCGCAAGCTTTAGTGTGCCATTTGCAAACCGGAAAGGTGGTGAATATGCATGAACCCAAATAGCCAAAAGCAACTAACACAAAAACGCAAGCATTACTGTTCGCTCCCTGGCAATGCACAGCTCTACTCAAAGAGTTTGCGGTTCATTTTTGTGGTTGTGTTACTGCAGCCAGCACTGATTCACACCTGAAACGTATGCCTGGGATGGTTTTCTAGGAAGTAATGGAGGGGCACTGTGAAGATAGAGGCCACCTCTTTTGGGAAAGGGACCAGCTTCTCAACTGCAGAACCTGGAATGACCCCCACTATTGGTGTGACTGAGAGGTGGTGCCACGAGAGAACAGGAGGTAGCTGGGCTATAACCTTTACATCCTTAGGATCTAGGTTCATCTGCAGGGGCAGAGCAGTCCTTGTTGCGGTTCTGGCTACTGAGAACCTATTTTAATAATAATAAATAAGTTATTCGGGGACTGCGCCATTCTCATTTTGAGCTCAGGCCTCAGCGCCACAGTAGCGGAATATCATGCAATTACAAACCGGAATTGTAGTGAAAAGGCATGAACTCAAGTAGTCAAATGCAACTACTTAGCGTCAACACAACATACTCGGTTCATCTACAGGGACAGAGGGCTCCATCATCTGGCCGCTGAGATCATGGATGTTGGGATTGAGTTTTGAAAAGGAACACAGATTGAGTGAAGTTGAAAGCTGTGTTCTATTCTTGTCCTCGTAACAGGCCGAACCTGTACTATGTGGGAAGGAACAGAAGTTACAGGCATTTGTACAGGCATTTTTAACTCCATAGCATGGCTCATGTACCAGGAACATAAGTGCCCATCACAAGCATGCTTTGCTGGGCTGGGCGGTCTACTTGCTTGTTTCCGTAGTTCTTCATGCATCATCCACCGCGTCCTGTGGATGTAACTACTTGCTTGTTGCTCAGTTGCATGCACCGACTGCCTCCACTTTGGAGCTTCGGCTAAACTTTGAAAAGCACCTTGTGTACATCCCGTTTCATTCGTATCTTGAAATACGGTGCCCCTGCCAATGTGCTCACAGTTGGTGCTATCAGCGCCACGACAGCCATGCTTAGCCGTTGTCAATTTGCTGGACTCTTATACAGCTACCATTCCCACAATCATTATGCGTGCGATATGCTCTTGATTATCCCCCTATACATTTATCAGATATGCACGCCATTGAGAGAGAGAGAGAGAGTTCTAATTACGTGCGCTGCACGTACGCTTGGCGATTGGGTCCGTTGAAGTACTGGAAACCACTTCTAATTTGAACCAGCTACAGAGAGGACGGTGCACGATACCACGACACAAATGGGATAGAAGCCTTCCATAACGAGTCTACATTAAACATTTGTTCATGGCGGTACATCGATGTCATATGACTGACCAATCCTGGCCAATAGTATATGAGTTTTGAGTGTGCGGGGCCACCAAACACCTAGGTTCCGATGACATCACCAGCTAGTAGCAGTACCGTACTTCTTCATGTGCTTCGCGCAGGGCTGTGTCCCGAATTGTTTCATCTTCGGGGTCACGTTTACCACCAGGAAACGCAACCTCGCCAGCATGCGAAGTCAAGTTGTGCGAGCGTTCTGTCAAAACCACCTTTACGATGCCTCCATCATCCTGAAACAGGGGTACGAGCACGCCTGCCTCTTTTGGAGCGCACTGCATGCGAAAACAATCTGCTGGTTGGTTTCGAGTGGGTGTTGCAGTGCTTGCTGCATGCTAAAACTGAACAACGAGACCAAAAAAACAAGCATATGAAGCATGGGATGACGATGTGTGTGACCGTGGGTGCCTTCAGGTTGTTGGGTCGCACCGGTGAGTATTTCCTTGCCCTCTCGTACGTTGAGAGGCGTCTAACGACGTCATCCAGTCCGTCACGTGTAAACAGAGACTTCATACCCAGAAGTGTGCGTGCTTGCGAGCCAGACTGCGGTTGAACGTAGGGGAAATACGCAGGGACTATGTACAGATGTCGAGCTGCTCGCGCAAAGCGCATAAAACCGTCCTATTGCAGGCCCCCGCAGGCAGCGATACCCTCGATAATAATGGACACACTGAATGACGTCACTGACACCGTGGAACAGGCAGCATGCTGCGAGTGTCGCGCAGAGGCTGTACAGAATCAAGTCGGGCGATGTCGCGTACACCTTCCGAGTTCACGAATCGCAAGTTCTAGCATAACACAATGATTAAACCTTAGCATAAAGTTCCAGGAGTACACATTTGAAGAGTGTAGGCGTTGTCGTGCTTCTCGTCATGTATCTCGTGACTATATGCATCACTGAGCAGCTGTGCACAGATTGTTCCATGGCCATGGTGTGAGGGAGATCGATCCACTGACACGCTCCCTATCCGAGCAAGGGAATCTAGTAGCTTGCAAAATGCGTTTTATATTTGTTACTTGTCGTAAGCATGATGATGTTTCGGTCCCCTCCGTTCGTCCAATATTATTCTATATCATTCATTGTTTCTACACACAGCTGGGATCTCAGTTCATGAAAGGGGTGTTTTGCAAGCAGGCCCTGTCGAGTCCACAGACATTCAAAGGGGTGGTTCACATGGGGCCAACTACAGCATACGTGGGTAACCGTGTTTCGGTGGCACCTGGAAGCTATGAAGCTGTACATGTCGATGGGGTATGAAGCCTCTGTTTACACGCAGCGGGGCATGTCGCGACTACGAACTGATGCATGTTGCTAGAATTTTTGGCTCAATTGCAGGGATTTATCCTGTCATGCGGCAATCATAACACACTGGGCATCAACAAACACAAAGCCCACACCAGGATTTTATCACCCCGCAGGCGCGCAAACTGAGAACTCCTCCCTCCAACACACCCAACCCCTTCCAAGCACGACCAGACCTGCAGCATCTCTCCATCTGCAGCCTTTTCCACCCAAAACACCGAGCCCGCCCACGTCACCACCGCCAGCCCAGGTGAACCATCACATCCTGTTCCTGCAACCCCCCCAGAAGGGTGGGTAACCCCCCTAGCAGGGCACTCACACCCCCCCTTAAAGGGGGATGAAAGGGATACCCCCCCCTCTTCCCTGAGCGTCCAGCGCACCCACCCATCCTGGCCTGACCCTCTCCCTCCTGTCCTCAGCGGGTGGCGTGCAAAGCCTCCCCATGCCGACAGGCGAGTACATAGCAGCGCTCACAACCGGGTGTCCCTCCCCAGGCAGAACTTCCAGCCAGGCCCCCACTGCCACATCACACCGCACGGCGAACCCACCTTCCTGAGCGGGCACATATCAAGCCGATGACCCCTGCTCGCAAGGAAATGATGCCGGACGTATCCTAAATTCGCCCCGGCGTCCAGCGGCCGATCCCTGGATTTCTGGTGGCCGACTTGTCACTCGACGCCAAGCGGGGGGGCCAACTCTTGCAGGCAGCATCTGTGGCGACTCGGCGCCAAGCGGGGGGGCCCACTCTTGCAGGCAGCATCTGTGGCCACTCGGTGCCAAGCGGGGGGGCCCACTCTTGCAGGCAGCATCTGTGGCCCTGATCCTGGTGTCCTGTGGTTTGGAAATGCTGCTGAAAAGAAGGAGAAAAACACCAAAGACCCCCCCAACTTCAAAAAAAGGGAACGGGCCTCAGCACTCCTAGGAGTGGCGGAGGAGAGGCAGCCTATGGACTGTGTTGCTGGAGTGCTGGCGCTTGGTGCTGTCACTTTGGCGCTGGATGCTTACAGTGAGTGTAGTGCCAGTTGCTATGGCAGGACCTGCTTGTGTACTGTGGATTTGTGCTTGCTGTGTGACTTGCGGGTATTTGTAGTTGTGCACCTCCGGCACCCCATGTTGCTTGCGTGGCTTTGCATTGCTGCCGTCTAGGCGGCGTTTCATTGTTTTGGTGGTGCTTAGCTGTCCCTAGTTCATCATGCATCTGCTACCGCTCCCTGTCGATGTTACTACATGCAGATGTCTGCGTGGGTTAGACAGTGTAAGTTGCGATCGTATGCATCAGGGCACGGAAGGAAGCACTGGTGTACATGTCACAATTCCTGAATGGCAGGTGGATAAAGTATGCTACGGCAAGGAAGGTGCCACATGATGTTCGTTGTGCTGTGCTCACTGTTGATGGCTTGGGGTGGCTTGGGGTTACCGCATGCAGGCACCCCGTCAAGCTCTGTGTTGATCAATCAGGCGTAAGTCCTGCCAAATGATTGATAGTGTGAGATATCATGAGGGCCACACACCATCTGCATCAGATGCATCTAGATGGTCTCGAGCTCGCACTCCATCACAGACCAACCTCTGTACCAGGAATGTAACAAAGTAAGCAACTACACGGAGTATCTCAATTGCTTGGGCCTGTGTGCACAAGGATGCAAAGCCTGGCACAGTTGAAGGGTATCTCTGAGATAGTGTCTGTTGCGAGCACCTGCGGTCATCATACAGCCGGCTCTGAATGAACAAACCCCTCGTGATGGCCTCTGCTTATGCCATGCAGCTGAGACTTGCCTTCAAACGTGTGGCCATGCCGAGTCTGCTCAATGGACTGGGGCTCGAGTCGAAATACAGCCTGGCACAGCTGCATCGGATCTAGCGGCGTTATTCGCAAGCAAAAAAGTCTGAAAGGCTACCTTGAGCTTGTGTTTTGTTGTCATGTTCAAGTGATTCCCATGCTCTCATCGATTATCACTGCACACATGTTGCAACATGTTAGAGCGTGATGGCAGTACGTACTAGTGAGCACGCTGGCTACAGAGAGCATTTTCTCCCTGTATCTGCCAAATTCAGCCTGAATGACGTTACACATCGATGCGTCTGTGCGTACCGAAAGCAGTGTTGGAATTCGAGGACGGTCTACTGTTGACACGCGCCGCAGGACAAGCAGATATTAACTAGACGCTGTGGACCAGGCATGAAGCAAACACTGTTGGTTGCCGACATCAGTTTCACAAGGTGTTTCACAACGTGTATACAACCGTGCCCCTTGTTCCGTGCCCAATAAATTCGTACAGTACCCAGTAGCATGGATCAGCACTGAACTAGTACTGCACAAAGGTTTACCAGCTGTTGTTATTAGGCTACCTCGTCAGAAGACACAAGTAAGCGTGATCGTGTTACGTAGGTGATGCGTATTGCATAAGATAGAGTGTGTTTGTCAGTGTGAGCTGCCATCCGGTTCAAAGAGGCTGTCCCAAGTGCGCATCTCTCCCCCTGACGTGTTCTGCGAGAAGCACAATTCGGAAACGCATGTTAGGCACAGCTGTTGAGGAGATCAATATAGCCTGTGCGAGCTCGGTTACATATGCCATGACACTGTTCCTGCTCCCAGCCTTCCGGCCTGTCCCCTTCCCTGAATGAACATGGAAAGCTTTTGCATGCTACGGCACCCACATGCGCTGGCTGACTGTCTGAGCACGTGCGTTTATTTTTCTGTCATGGCGCTGCCTTGGAAAGAGTCTCATTCTACTTCTCTACACAGCAACCCACATTGGCAACACATACGTTCGTGTTCGTAGTCTCATGATACTTTTACTGATTGATTAACTACAAATTTGCCTTCTGAAGATGCTGACACAAGCAGATTGGCGCACCAGAATATGTGACAAAGGATGACAAGGGTGCTTCCCTTGCGCCCTCCACAGCTACTGCAATGTATATTGTTGGAATGAAACAAAACCTGTGCAGAGGTTTCGTCAAGAACTGCCTTTTACTGCAGCACTACAACACCCTTGCAACAATGGCAACAATGTTGCTTTTGTCAATTGCAAGGCCAGTGGTGCCAACGCCATGAGTGTGTCATCAATGAATAATCGCACCACCAGTGGTACAGACACTGATCCCGCATTTTAATTTCCTCTGAAGCAGTCTTCCCAGGCTTTACACCATTTCTCACCCGAAGGGTAGAATGTAGGCAAGCACGCGAACAGCAAATTCAACGAACAAAACAACAACCCTTCAATTCAGTCGATTGTACAACAGAATCATCACGATATTCTTTCCCTGCACTCTTTGCTTGCAACAGAGTTGATTATTTCGGGCATTTGTTGGTCACTCAGAGTATTGTGGTAAGATATGGTGGCAACCATGCCTCGTCTCAAGGGCACACACACGATGGCTTACAAACTGGACAGGGAGTAAGTATTAAATAGCATCTTAAGGCCATCGAATTGTCTGCTGCCAAAGTCTACATATTACAAACCGGAAAGGTTGTGAATATGCATGAACCCACAAAGCCAACAGTCTATTGTGCACTTCGACCACCGTTCACATACTGCTACATCGACAAAGTCAAGGACTTTCGTGATGGTGCTGCTGTGCCATTCAAACGATTTCAGCACTTCGTAGTTCATTCGTGCATGCTATTTACGTTCTTCCACATTCATTCCCTATCATGCTTGTGACTATATACCGGTAAATACGTTATTTGGGACTGTTGAATACTCGGACTGAGCATCGGACTCACTGCCACTTTTGGAGTGGTCGCTATTTCACCTTCCGGGAAAAATGGGCCCACGAAATTGGCCAGAGAATTCCGGCTTGCAAGTGTTGATGTCAAACTCTGAGACACAAGGTGTTTCGGTGATGCAGAAAAACATCCAAAGCATTCGATTCTGACACGAGTGCTGTTTCCAATTCATAAAGGACTCCACCACGACATGCAAAGCCACCTTGCCATACAATGCCACCTCGTGATACAACGTCACATCTCCAGCTCGTGACATTTTCCTTAGTACTTGAAACTGCTCTTCACATACTTGATACCGTACAACATGAATGTTCTTCACACACTTGATACTCTACAACACGAATGTTCTTCACACACTTGATACTCTACAACACGAATCTGACACCCTCCAGTCTTGCAGGCGCAGCAGTCCACCCAACCTCCACCATGGCACTCAAACGCAGCACACATCTATCACGCCGAGTCCTCGCCATCCTCTGTGCGATCTCCGCCACCCTAACCGTGCCCGCACAAGCCCAGACAACCCCTCCAGCTTCAGGGAATTGCAGCACCGTACAGCTCGCGATCGGCTCCTTCACGGACATCACCTGGATAGACCCCCCACCCACCGGCGAAGGAGTCTCCATCCTGAACCTCACTCTGTGTGGTGCCCCGGCCACCCCTGTAGCCACTCTGACCCTCGAGGCACTTCTCCCTGTCGAGGACACCGGCATAAACCCTGGGTACTGCGACCAGATCGATGACGTAACCCTCGTATGCGTGAACGGGATTTCCGAGGGTACTGCAACAGTGATCGACTTGTCAGGAACATCCCCCTCGACTACCTATCCTCTCAACGTATCAGATCCTGTCACGGTAGAGGTTCTAAGCAGCGGCAAGATCGCCACGGCAAACTACGGGGGCAGCAGCTTCACGACCTTTGACCCACCTCAGGCTGGCGGGATCGCGGTAATACAGACGGTCGAGATCCCTGTCGCCAACGCGACTGCCGCGACCGGCGACGCGGCCCGTCAAGAAGCCCCCCACCCCCACATGGCCACTGAGGTTGCCCCGGGGGAGCTCCTGGTGGTTGACCTTGGTACGGACTCAGTGTACCAGTACGCGGTCGATGCTGCTGGATCGATGGTGTGGGAGGGTTCGACTGTTTTACCGGCTGGCAGCGGGCCTCGCCATCTCACCGTAGGCGCAATGGGGAAGGTTTTTGTTATCGCGGAGCTCACTCGTGAAGTAGTCGAGCTGGACAGTACCTGTACCGTGGGCGCTGTTGGGGCTGGTCGAGGAATATGCGCGACGGTGTCGATTCCTGACCCAACCGATGGGTCTGCGTACTTCACGGGTGCTGCGATTCGGGTTACAAAGGACGGAAAGTTTTTGTATGTGAGCATTAGACGAGACGAGGCGCTTGAGGTACCGGGCGTGATTGCTGGGTACACGTTGGCGGGAAACGGAAGCTTGGGGGAGTTTGTCGGGGCTGCGAGTTCCGGGGGGTTTCAGCCGCGCGATTTTGCGGTCGTCGACGTGCCGGGATTCAAAGAGGTTTTGGTCGTAGCGAACCGCAAAAGTAACAGCGTAGATGTACTCGATCGTGATGTTGCAACAGGAGTTGTTGGGGAGGTGCTTGCGAGTAGTGTTGTGAACAGCCCTGTCAATGTTTTGCCTATGATGAGTGTTAATACAACAGCGAGTGTTAATACAACAGCTATGGATATGGAGATGGGGTCTACAGCTGCTGCACCTGGCGACAGTGGAGCAGGGAATGGATCTGGAGCCTCGCCTATCTCTCCTCCCTCAGGAGCTCCTTCTGATGTTCCTAATCCAGATGTTCCTGTTTCAGCTCCAAGCAGCGCACCTGATCGCTCTGGCTTTACACTAGTTTCTATGTTTGCTGCTGTGGCTGCCTTTGTTGCTGCTGATGCGTAACAGCTTTGCGTGATTTGTTCGACTTGATACAGTACCTGTGCTGAAAATGCTCCATGGGAGACAGTACATTTGGTAGTATGACGCTCTTGATAACTTGACCGTTCGAGTGACGTGGATGGAGTTGTGTTGGGGTTGGACAGCAAACGACTCGGCAGCAAAAGGCTCTGTTTTAGGTTTTGGTGTATGGCGCTCTCTCAGAGCATGTGCACCTCACCAGCCCTGAGTGGTTGTGGCGTACGTCCGTGTGGGACTCGTGTTGATGCAGAAGGCGTCAACGAGTGTATTTATTCTGAAAGCTGC
The DNA here is from genome assembly GCA_032359135.1 of Ulvella scutata. Classification (NCBI taxonomy): domain Eukaryota; kingdom Viridiplantae; phylum Chlorophyta; class Ulvophyceae; order Ulvales; family Ulvellaceae; genus Ulvella; species Ulvella scutata. Next base: position 11,680 of record JAUMHD010010760.1, read on the forward strand.
ATCAATAGTGGCGTTTCTTGTGTGGATGTAGACGTCGTCTACTGGTGATACGGGAGTAGGTAGTTCTGTGGGGCAATAAAGGCGGCCCATGGTCCCTTCTTGGTGCTGGAGGGGACTGGTTGTTGAGGCGTTGGTGATCTATAATGGTGGGGTAGCGCCATCTGCGTTGTAGTTGTAGTTGAACCATCTGGTGAAGCCATTGTTGCTGTAATTTCCACACCATCTGGTGGAGAGGAGAACGCAACCCTTTGGTTGGATGGTGGCAAGGGTTGTTTGCTGATATCGTGTTGCAAGTTCTTTGTTGATGCTCAGGATATCGCAGACTGCGAGTTTGCGTTGGTCCATTGTGACTTGGATCGATACTGCCACGGCATGGATTCTCAGGTCCCTTTGGAACCGAGTGTGCACGTTATCTTGGCGAACTGCTTGTTTGTGTGCATGATTGGTACCTGGCATCGTTTCTACTATTTGCCCCCTTCACTGCACCAGTATTCGATGGAGACACGACAGGTTTCAAGAACACATTTCCAAGAAGATTACATCATACTAGAATCGCTGAGCTTCCACCAACTTGCGATGAGCAAGCGCTCCCAGTGAAGGTGTCACGTGTAAGCTTCATGCACCACTCAGACCATTTTTCGCGACAATCGCAAACAAGAAAAACAAAGCCTTGTTCGTACACATAGCCCTCGACGCAACACCTTTCACCTTCGAGCTCCCCAGCACAATGAGCCAGTAACGCACAGATCTGTCCTTCCATCTCTGTGCTGGCCATGTGTGGGTACAAGCGCCATGCAGGCAGGCTTGATACAACAAGCAATGCAGGCAAACTTGCACCAACCCTCGGGATCCGAACAACCCTTCGAGATGGCACTGCAGGCCTCTGCAATACAAACTGTAGCCCGGACCATACATCCCATTGACTGTACAACACAAAGCAAACGCTCCTTGTGTGCACGGTGTCAACGTACATTCCTCAAACTCGTTCCACATACCTAACTGAGGTGCGTAACTGGGGTCCAAGCTGGTAGCCTATGATTGCACACAGGTGCATCCCAGCTCGCAGCTGCTCAATACCTGCCTCCGTGGTAACCTTGTTGCCACGGTCAAGACCCATCAGCTGCAGCCAGCATAAAACAAACCCACCGTGATACACGACACCAGAGCACTCCAGGTGCTCTGGTGCTGCGCCAGCATGGATTTGAACACGCACATGCATGTGCATGACAGCAGCATCGGTTAACAACGTAACAGGTAGCCACGAGTTCAAACTACGAGCCACCTCAGCAGTCTCGGCTTAGTAGATGCGGATTGGCTTTCCCATAGTGCTCTTCAGATACAGGCACTTCACGTTCTGCCAGTTCTTCTTGAGCAGAGACACCAGGAAGTTCACAGCCATCTGCATGCAGCACAGATTTGTGTGTCGGTACATGAACTCATCATAGTCCAGAACACAATACTCGTCATAGTGCAGCACACAATATTCCCTAGGTACACTTTTTTGGTCCACGCTGTAAACCTGTGGGGGCAAAGCAGTACCTATACACTACAGCGTATGACAATGCAGCCTCGAACAGCATGAATAAGCCAGGATTAACCTCTGCAGTACATTGGTGAATGCACACACTGTGATTGCATGTGCTCATGCTCGTGGTCGAGGAACCGTTCTCAGTCAATACTCTAACAGGCCGGCTAAGACTGCTGTCAAAAGATGCTTACGCGGCCGCTGCTTGAGTATTTGAGAACCTTCAGTTATGGTGAACTGGGCACCATTCTAGCTAACAGGGTGATTGCGCACCCAGTTTTGCTCGTATAAACCAGAAGCCGACATAAAAGATACCTGAATAGTTACTGAGAACAGAAGCTTAACAGAACAAGCGCAAATGCGTTTGGAGGACATTGGCGCACACCAGATGCAGACTATCTCGAGACAAGTGGTGTGTACAACATCAAGGTTGGCAAGGGCATGAACAAACACATTAGTACACAAGTCGAACCAACACAACCACCACAGAGCGCCTCGTGACCAGCATGAAAGAGTAGGATTTCAGTGAAGGCTAGGAACAGCATTGGAATGGTGAACTGGCCGCCAGTAGTGCAACCTGTGAGGCATGAACTCTGATGTGCCTAAGCCAAGCCCAAATCAACAGGGACCAACCTTCCCTAACCGCCCAGAATATAGGATAACAGACACAAACAAGGGTCTTGACGAACGAGGACAGGTTCCCAAGGTTCATGATGGGGAAGCACACCTGAGTGTTGATGTAGATGTCACGTTCTGACATGCCAACATGTGCCACTGCCACACCCATGCAGAGAACCTTCTTCAACTGGAACTTGATGGAACACTTCAGGTCATCAACCTGCACTTGATTGATAGAGTTTGATCCGTGTCCCCTTGCAAGCACATAAGTCTGCAGTCCTTCAGACTCGTCTTACGTGAGAGTATTGCAGAGGCACTAACGAAACTCCGTGATCATTCAAATTGCTGCGACCATACGAACGTACGCAGACACTAGACTGAACCCTGACTAGGTGCCTCTGTTCCTTCGAGAGGGATGGTGATGGATGCGAGGTGTCCGCAGATCATCAGAGACGGACTGTATCGGCAGAAATAAGTAGCATGCTGCAAGATTATTGCACTCCATGGCGTAGGTAGGCATTTACTCAATGGCCCTTGCTCGTAGGATGCTCTCAGTGCAGCTTGTACTTCTCCAGTACCCTTGCCCCACAGGATAACAACTCACAGTAACGAGACAGAGGACCCCATGCTTCTGTCAGACGCGAAGATTTCGACTATCAACCCGTTCCGCAGGTGAAAGGACACAGATGTGTTGCTAAAAAATGTCGGCCGGGCAGTACTTGAAAAGGGCTGCGTTCGCTCACAAGTCAGTACGTCAATGCAATCAGAATTTATGCGCACCTGATCCCTAAGAGGGCCGGCGTGTGAAACAAGCGTGGGGAACTTGCCGGCCTTGTTTAGCCCAGGACCCAGCAAACGGGGAATCTGCTTGATGATGGAATCAGACGCCACAAAGAAGTGATACTTCTTTGATAGCTTCTTCACCAGCTTCTTGTTCTTATTCAGCTTCTTCAGATCCTCAACGGACCGCTTGTCGATGCCGATTGACTGCAGGTGTAGAAGCTGGTAAGCACCCGGGCGATCACAGCAAACAACCAAACCATACTCTGGCTTGAATAATATTTTTGACGCACCGCAGCCTCTTCGCAGTGCTTGACGTCGCCGAGCACGCAGCAAGTCATGCGCGGCCGTGGCATGGCAGGCAGCTTCACGGTGCCTGAGAAACGCTTGTCCTTCTGCGTATCATAGTTTTTAAGTCCGATCTGGAGCTCAACCGTCTCCTGGAATTTACGAGTCTTGGTCTCGCTGCCTTTCAGGACGGCCGTGATGGCCTCCTTCAGCGTTTCTGTGCTCAGCTTACTCATTTCGTGCACGCACGGTTGGCGGAAGGATGCTCAGCGAAAAGAGGGAGACTGCGAGTGCCACGTATCTTTTGTACTTGCATCGCTTCCTGAATTGCTAGGGCTAGACATCATGGCACCGCGTGGCTTGACGTCAGCAACCAGACGCGGCAAGCGAACCATTGCTCGCCTTGGGCAGTTTGGCACAACACCATCGTCTTGCATGTTTCAAGATTCAGCATGTTGCATTCTGCAGACAACGCTGCGGAAACAGTTCACAGCACAGCACACTCACATGATACGGCAAGGTTGATGTGCTTGGTTTCGATTTTGTGTCCACACTGACATTCATGACTCCACCATGGAATGGCCTCTGTGCAGTATCACTTCTTCGTCTGCGGGCTCTCTCTGCTGCTGGACTAATCCCTATGAGCAGTTCGCAATGCAAGATGTGAATGATCTGCAAGGACACGAAGTGGTTACAACTGCTAGCTGCCTACACACCCAGCCACAAAGGCCAACTACTAAACGAAAACACTCCTCAAAGGAGGTCTTTTCCTTCTCGAACGGCCTGAGCGCAGCTGCAGCACTGGTTGGCAGGCCCCCCAGCACCTCACAGCTCAATCACTCACAACTGACTCTTCTGGCTCTGCATCATGAGCCCAACATATCTCAAAAAAACACTGCAAGAACTTGTGCAGGACCAGGAGATCTACGCACGGACGTAGTTCTAGCGAACTGGAAGCTGAAGACACAACTTGTGTCCCCGCAATACCCCACACCACTGTACTGGTGTGGCGTACCAGTACTAGCTCCTGAAACACTGCCAAAACAAACGGAGATTGCACAATTTCTATTGTGCCCCCGCTTCAACAACCATTGCGTGCAGCCCGGGCGCTGCTTATTCATTACCCGACTCCCTCTCTCAGGTCCCACCTCCTCATCCTGCTTCAACCACCTAAACGATGTTTGTGCAAGATCCACTAAAATTCAACAAGCACTACACCTTCCGGAAGCTACCATGGCAGAACGTCAGCCCCACACAATCCACCTGAAACGAGAGGGGTCATGGGTCACACACATGTGGACCATGCATACATCGTCACCCGCCATGCATACATTGCTACCTCATATCAGTCCTTTCCTATGTCCAGGCTACTCCAGATGACGAGTCAAACACCACCCTACCCTCTTCAAAGCACCCCATGAATGATGGCACCATCATCACAGAGTACGAGCTTGAAGGCAGAGCCAGGGCGCAGCCAACTGCGCACATCGCTGCATGCGCAGCATCGTACAAAGCAAGTCAAAGCCAAACACAAAGAGGTCCCTCCTTTCACATCCCCGCACATAGTGCCCACCACTTGCAGCACTGCTCACAGACTCTTATCCTCTAAGCACTCTTCGACACGCAACCGACAGTTGCTCTCACACTTACTCCAAGCCCTCGCGAGCACCTCTGAAAGACTAAACAAAACGAGCTCCAGTACAAGAGACACATGGCTCTAAAACCTTCAGATGAGGCCAGTGGCTCATTGCTTGCAACGTAGTGTTGATCTCTCTTGGAGAGAGTCTAGCACCTTGCCTCAGAGCCTCGCACGTCAAGCAATTCGATGGTGCGTTGAGACACTCAACTCCTCTTGGCGCAGCGGCCAGAGGGGGCTGCGGCCTCGACAGCAGCGATGGCTTCCACGCGTGCTACACGCTCGATCTCGCGCTCCTTGATGGCCTTGCGCAGCGCCTCGAAGAAAGCGAAGAACACAGCACTGTTCACTCCGTTGCTGGCGGCGCGGGGACCTACCCCTCGGAAGAACGCACGCAGCCCGCCGTCCTTCATCACTGCCCTTGCTGCGGATGTCATGGTGGGGCGGCCTGCATATGAGCAAACTTGCTTGCTCGTGATGACTCGCGTGACAAACATAGTTTTGCGCAAAGCCTGTTATCAGAGCAGGTGTGTTTTCCATGGCTGTTGCAGCCAGAAACACAATACAAGGGTGTGAACCCAGTGGGTGCCTTCAATGGGTGCGTGCTGCTTTGGATATTAACGTAGATGAAGAGTGGAACAAGGCTACGCCTGTTGTTGGAAGCCTGTGCCATGCTGAGGAGAAGAAGTGAAGTTGGCTCGATTTGAAGATGGCTCGATGATCTCATCAAGACAAACTGATGCGCAAGGAAAAACTCTGGAGAGCGGTACAGAAAGTGAGGGGCTCCCATTTGAACAACAATGAAAAGCATGCAGAAGAGATGATAATGGGGCAGGATGGCCGCACCAGCAGCAGTGCACATCATGTTTGTCTTGATGACGTCGAGAGGGGTGGTTGCAGCAGCAGCAAACGCTCCGGCAGTGGCACCGAGACCAAAGTCCTCTGCCATGGAGGGTGAGCGGCCGACTGCGGCGCAGTGCAGCTGCTTCAGGGTCTCGTACGCTGCGAATTTGAAGGCCATGTCGGGCACATCTTCCAGAAGCGTGGGCAGGTAACCCTGCAAGACTAACCGCATGTCATGTGCTGCTGAGCAAGAGCATCTTGTGGCACTGTGTCTTCAAAAACAGACACAAACATAGTTTGCTGCTGCAGTTTTACAGTTTATTGATTCAGCACTCATCTTCAGCTCTTCTCGAATATTTCGCATCATAATAGGCAGAGTATTTTTAACGGCAGTTTAACTTATATGTACAGTGGACTCGCGAGAACTAGTACGTAGTTCACTTGTACCCGGCCTAAGTGCACAAAAGAGCATGAGCAAGCAATGATGCGATGCGCTTACTCGCGCTCTTCCCAACATGGCATAGGGGTACCAGTGCGCCCGACTCCACTGTACCTGAGATATATGTGACACATGCAACGCCAGCAGAATGCTGCACAGGGTGTCAGCAAAGATAGCCGCAGTCCAAGATTAGACCCAGCTCGTTAGTAGAACAAAAAAAACCTAGGGACAAAGGCCACTGTACAACGGGCTCAAGACAAAATCACAATGCGGCCCACCAGGAACCTACGTCCTTATTACAAGAACTCCAAATGAAGTCACAGTAACGCAACTGGCACACGTTCAGTTCGGACATTCACAGGTCACGAGATGAAATCTCGCGTGAATTCAGACTAGGTGATACTTCAGAGTAGTGCTGGAAGGGAGGGCTTGACAGGGTTCGCACCGTGAACAAGCCGCGGGGGCCAGCAGCCGACACGATTGCGCGAGCTGCACCGAGAGCGTTCGGGTACACACCAGCCTGCACAGACCGGATGCACACCGCAATGGGCACCTTGACAACTGAGGAGCCTGCTGCGGCGAGGCCGCCGCCGATGAAGGCGATGGCGGAGGGCGAGAGGTTGGTCTGGCGGGAGAGGGTGTTGCAGGCGAGCCCGTAGCATGCAAAGTAAGCGCCCAGCGCAATGCCAGCACCTGCAGGAGCGAACTCGAGTGTTGTACGGGGCATCTGATGCGGTAGGCAGGTGGATGGTAGCTGAGGGGATTGATGTGCACACACCTGCTTCCACGCGGGGGAGGAATGAGTGGCTGGTTGCCTGGATTGGCGTATATTGATGCGGTGTGATACTGTGTCTGCGTGCACTCTGAGAGGCGACTTGTGTGCGTCTTGTGTTCAGATGAGGTGCTCATCAGCTCACCGCAAGGTGCCATGGGGCACACTCGTCAGTTGGCACATGTCTAAAGGTTGCATCATGCATGCTCACAACCAAGCTTTGTTGTGAGGACATAAGATATACAACCAGCAAACACAGGAATTAGAGGCTTCTATGTGGTTTCCATTGCGGATTTTGAAGTATATCCATGTGCGTAGGGATATCAGAGATATGGTCACAGTATGGATAGGGCTGTGAGGCAAACTTGGACACAATGCATGGTACAACCACACAGCCTGATCAAGACCTAAACTGCTGCAACTGAACAAGAGGTATATTGAGAAAGGGCTGTCCCTGTCATATAACTTATGTACTGAGGCATATCCCTGTCAGATGCATTCAGTTCTGGGGTCCTATTTAGGGCGAAGCGAACTTATGCCTCACCAGCACACTCAACAACACATTCAAGCACGGTGCAGTAACGTAACTCTGACCACAGGACCGCTGATGACAGGATAGTGTCACAAAGCATGTACTGTAGAAAGGCGCTGGAGAGATTCAGCAGCCGCAGCCAGCGAGGATGCCGAAAATAACGACAAGAGGTCAAAAAAGAGGATGGAGGTCACGACAACGGTCTGCAAAGATATCTGAAGGAAAGGAGCCACAAAACGCGCACCTGTGGCAGCACCGGCAACTCCCTTGTACAATGAGGTGACCGCGCCAAGGCCCCCCTTGACAACGTTCTGCACACCGCTGGTCTGCAGGCGGACCTTGAGGGTGTCAATGGGGTGGATGGTGGACTGCGATGCGGCGCGTGCCACTGCGCCAGCAACGACATCTGATGCAGGCTTGATGGGGACCGCTGCGTGGGCGGCTGCAGTCGCTGACGCGGTGTTCACGGTGGGAGCTGCGCCCCCGGTTGGGACTGCGGTGACTGCGGCAGAGGAGGCATCTGCAGCTGCTGAGGAGATGGACGCAAGGGGGAGGCCGTCCTTGGGGGAGCGTTTGGAGCACGCTTTGCTGCGCCTGTTGGAGCATGTGGAGAATGGGGGGAGGGAGGGGGTGAGCTTGCGATTGCTGCAGCGCCTTCGCAAGCCCAGACGAGTGAGTGGGGAGAAGCGAGGTTTGCAGCTCCTTGCAGACGGCTGCAGCCCGGTGGGGCTGAGGTCAAGACTTGGACTCGTCATGGTTTCAAAATTGATATTCATTGTTGAAAAAGCTGCTGATCTGCTGAAATCTACTTCTGTGCTACTTCCGGACATGTTTTCCGGAATCTGTGCGGGTTTAACGCGCGGCGACCGCCTCGTGGGTAGCCTGGCGCGAAGTAGAGACTTCAGTCGAGGGCGTCAACACCCGAAAATGGGGCTGGTGTGCCCGAAAGCCGCTGCAAAGAAAGCATATCATCAATATGACAGGTTGAAATTGGTCAATAGCCAGTCTCGGACAATACTACGTCATAGTTACGGCGTTGACCATAGTCAAGGTCAAAGCGAGGCTTGTCAGCATTAGGTTAAATTGCTGGAAACTGAGAAACAGACCTGTCCACGTCGGACAGGCCTTGTCTTGAAACCCTTGTTGGGGGGTTGGGCACACGCAAGTAACAGCTGAGCATATTGGGGAAAAGTAACGAAAGAAGCCAAATGTCTGCATTGGATCCTTTTGGTGTTCACGACACGGTGCTCGTTCGCATCGAACGGATTCATGCATGTGGCGTGGAAGGCGCAACCTGTCCATCTTGATGTATCACGGGCCATTACACAAAGAAACACAACGCTGATAGCAACAATCACAACGCTGATAGCATGTAAACATGACACGGGACTGCATACCTTGGTGTAGGGGCTGTTTAGAGGCTGACTCGCAACTCCAACGTTGCTACACGCACCAAAAGCCTGGAAATGCTCAAGGACACGTTGAAGGGCAGCTCGCTCAAGTTGCTTATGAAGATCGGCTCCTCGAAAGTCAACGACTGGAAAGATGAAGGGAGTGGCCAACTGTCTGGCAAACTTGAGATTGGACTGCACGCACGCTGCCATCTCAGAGACACATTGCCACGTCGAGTTACGCAAAACTTGCAGCCGGAACCCGAATGACACCTTTGGCACATCCACCGTACATTATAACGAGTGATCATCTGAGCACTTTCTTAGCGTAACAAGGCACGAACGAATACAAGCAAGCTGTATTAGACGCGTCTCAGATCCTTACGGCCTGACTCGTAATGTTGGACAACACTCGGCAGCTATATTTTAAACAGTGTCTACGCATGTGCCAGGACTGCATCGATATACATGGGAGCTGTCGGGCACTGCTGCCAGACTGCGCATGTGCATTCACTGCACCAACGTAGCACCTGCGGTGCTGTTGTGCAAGGTGAAACAGTTCAAGCCACTATAAGGTGATCGAACCTCTAATACGTACTGAGTCTGCAACTATACTTTACAAGCCACTGATTCTGCGCGGCGCGCCAACAAACAAGCATGCCCAGGCAGACTATAAGGGTGCGAACGACCTGTTCATCCTCACAACAACACCGGGCAACTTGCAAACATAGGTAAATATTAAGTTGAGTATGCAAGTGTCTGCTGTGTGTGCGTGCGTGAGCGGGGGTGGCCATGCGAAGTCAGCGGCTGTGTTGACGTGCTGGTTACACAGTCAAAAGACCAGGCCGGAAGCCGTCTGTAGGCGACCATCTCGCTGAAAGGGAACCTAAGCAAACCATCAGGTGATATATCAACAGAAGACAAGTGATCCAGACCGAGAGGTTGGCAGCAGCGCACTGTTTCTCGAAACAAGTACTGCTGTCCGTCGGCCACTCCACTACCGGCAAAGAAAGTCGCTAGAAGACACGAAGTCCAGAGAACAACCTGCATACAGCCATTGACGTGACGGCGGCAAATCCAGCGGTCGGTGCCGATTGGAACGTACGCAGTACAGCTGAAAGCGAGATCCGTACCTCCAAATACGATATGAACAGAAGAACGTATGATATTTTAAACTTCTTCTGCTGTCGCCTTCTCATTCACTAAGCAACAGTGCATAGCCCTCTCGGCTTAAACAGTACGACTACAACAGCTAACCGGAGATTGGTGCAGGTACAGACCCGTTTGCGACACTGTGAGCCTGCAGCTGGTGCTCGTCTTAAGACATTTGCTAGCGGTCACCAGATTTTCAGAGTTGCGCAGTTACATACGTCCATGTTGCCGCGTCGCTACTGTGAATGCATGTCAGACCGTTATGCCCGCATTTCGGAGAGCACTGCCGTTTGAAACTCGAAACAGAGCTCCACTGACCTCCAGAAGACGTTGCTTTCGACAAATCGAAATAAGGAGCTGGTGCTGTGCGGCATCTGTGAACGTGCTACCAGCAGCTTCAGGAGCAGTGATCACTATCATTGTGAACAGCTTTCCACCAGTTTTTTGTGTCAGGAACAGCGGATTCTGTCACCTTCAAAGCAACAACTTCCTCCCAAACTGGTAGTTGGCGTTTGGACCAGCCTCACATGCTTGAAAAGGTTGCAGTTGGGAGTGCACCATTCACTGATCAAACCTGATCCTGATGTTCGAACAGTTGCAATTGGGTATCCCAACCGGATCCAAAGTCCGTAAGAAACAAGCAAAGCTTTGATCCAAAATTAGAATGCTTGAACTCGGCTTTGTTCCAGAGAGTTCGGGTGTGTATATAACACCAATTGGATCATTGGCTGGCACGTTCTGCGTCGGGTGGATGGTCAGGAACCTGGATGTGTGACCATTTAGAATCTCCGCATTCACCTTCATACCTTACCGAGCACATGATGTGGTAAATATGTTTTATATTTCAGTTGACACATGTCTTGTGCAGTATGGCTCTATCGCCCTTGCTGCCACAGTACTACTAGTAATTACGAATGGAGAGATACTCCTGTGCTGCGACACCAACGATCGGACCGGCGAAAAGTCGAAACCTGTGCTCCGAACCATGATCCAACACTCTATATAACCATGAGGGATGGTGCGGTACAGGGGTTAATTGTGTCCTCATAAGATCTGTGAAGAGACCAGAAACAAGGTGTGATGATGACACACAGCCCCATCGCCTGCAAGTCGAAGACTTCAACCCAACTTGACATGCGTCTGCATATCTAAACATGCCCTCTGAACGTCAGATGTTTTATCTTTTGGGAAGAGAGTATGTGCCGGGCCACAACCTACTGTGGCCACATGTGGACGGACTGTACGTGTACACATGGACTGTATGTACTTGGACTGCACAATAGTTCCAACAAGTGCTGTGTAGAACATGACCTTGTTTGCGCTGCTGGAATGTATTGTCTGCGGCAGGTTCGGAACGGAATTCGTCCGCCACTGAAACTCAGAGCACATGGTGTTCCCATGCACTCTCTCAAGCCGAAATCTAAGGCTGCAGACAAATCATGAAAGAACACGGAGCAGTGAAATTCAGATGTATCAAAAAATTTCTTCGAAAGGTTACATTGTGCCCTGTTTGGGTTCATGCCTATTTACTACCTTTCAGGTTTGTAACAGATTGCCCTGTTCCAGATGCTATTTTTGAATGTCTCCCTCTGAGCCGTGGATGTCAGGTGTGGCACGGAGCCACAAAGTCCTGAGGAACTGGTAATGCAATCAGAAACTGAGCAGCACACGTCATAACGGTTGTATCTCGCAGCTACTGCCAGCTCCCAAAGGAGATTGCAGCCGGCCTCGAATTTTGCAGGGATGCCTGTCTCTTCAGGAAGTTCATATGTTCATTTCAATGCTCCAACACTTGGCCGCAAAGCTTCCCGCGTTTGCCACTGTTCATGCAGGGAAACGGTAGTTTCAAGCAGTTTTAGACCTCCATGCGTTTGCAATTGCACCTAAAGAGCGCGTGCACTTGTACATAAGCGGTTTTTGAACACGCATGAATTCCAACATGGCGGAAAAAAGAGCTCCGAGCATGAAGCAAGGTAATGTACCCCATTACTGCGGTTACGAGCTTTCAAATGTTTTCACCACAATTGGCATTTCAATCATTTCAATGGACTGGTGATGCATGATGACCCGCACCCTGGTTCGATCCGTTGCATCCAGAGCGCCACCTCTTGTCTTTCCTTCTTGAAGAAAGCTTCTGGGCCGCTTGCGTGAAGTGTTTTTGGTGATCTTGTTTCCTGAATGTCTTTGCTAGCAAGGTACCCCTGAATACTGCGGACGAAATCGACCCCAGCCCACAGTGTAGTAGTGGGCAAGAGTCTGCCCTCTCTCTTGGCGTCTATCTTGCACTCTTGCTGTCACCCCTCCCAGCTGTGCCTCCAGATTCCGTCTTCGTGTCAAATGTTTCTTCTTTTCTGCCGCGGTGTCCGCTGTACCACTCCCATGCACCACGCCCCCCCCCCCCCCCAACTAAGCCAGGGTGAATGGGAGTGTTGCACTGGCCTCTCCCTGCTGAGGTTTGCTGTCTGCCTGCCTGCTGTACGTGCCGCCTTCAGCGGGGTGCCGGCGGCCCGCAACCACGTGCTGCTACTGTGACCTGGTTCCTGTCTGTCGCCAGTGTTTCGGCAGCTCTGCTGACCCGTGCTGCGTGTGTGTATCTGCTTGGAGCAGCCACTGTGGAGCTTGACGAATGTTGTGCTGGTATTTTCAGCCAGGCCCGTCTTAGCGCTTGATATACGTGTGCTGGTTGCAGTGTTAGCTTATCATAGATTCTCCTACGCTGGCAGTCTCTGTGTTTGCAGGAAGAGGCGTAAGCGCTGGTGCAGGCGAAGGGGGAGCTGATTGGTATTGTTTCAATATGCATGTGCACACTGACATGGGCCGGAACCAAGCTCGCTGGTGGAGGCAGATTAGGAGCTAGTTTCTGGCGTCGAAACAAAACGAAACCGCAAAACGAAACAGGGGGGGGGGGGGGGGAGCTCTGTGGGCT
>JAUMHD010010760.1:34219-67466 GCA_032359135.1 Ulvella scutata
CCCCCCCCCCCCCCCCCCCCGCCCGCCGGAGTGCTCACACGACCTGCAGCTGCTGGTGCGTGTGCGGCCCCGGGCGCCGTCCCTGGTGTCATGTGCTTCGGCGTTGCAACTGACCTGCAGACGAGCCGCGCATGACCTGCTCATGACACATGCAATTAACCTTCACTGCCTCCACATCTGCTGGCTGAATTCTTTGTGCTCCCGACAGGGTGCAAATGCATGTCGAGCTACACACTGTTGTGAAAATTACCTGTTGCGCCGCACCAAGGCCCCACTTTTAAGTCAGTTGCCAACTCGAAGCTCCTCAGCCACTGCTGTATTGGAACACTCGCAGTGTCACCGGCATGTACTGTTTGCTAGGGTGCTGCGCCACTATCAATGTAGCTTACACCAGAATGTTCATACTGTTCAACCATCAAAGGTCATCAACCTGCATCCACTGAGCCCACTAGAGCACGGGTGTAGAAAGCATTACAGTTCAGAGGGAAGGTGCAACGACACAGCACAGCTGCAGTGTTCGGTTGGAAACCAAAAAGGCAGTAGGAGCCACAAACACAAACCGCAAAACCGCACAACAGCCTACAGCCAGCACCGAGTCGGTTTGCAGTGTTCTCAAAGGCAACACCGACTTCGAAAGTTGAGTGGGGATGTCTTTCAGGGCGTGTTGCACCAAGTGTGGGGCAGCGCGGCCAGAATCCACAGCCGCCCACGCGTCCTTCAGAATCGTAGGGGGCAGGTTCTGCACTTACAGCCAGTGGTACAGAATCTGACGCGCTAATAAGAATACCAGGATTCATCTTATGTCCTTGGAACACCGCATCACTATCGATAGTGATTCGGTTTTCAAGGGCATCAGGTGCGTAGGCCTAGGTTCATCTGAAACACAACCAGCTCCTGTTAGACCCGCCCAGCATCCATCTGCCCCACCAACCCCCCCACATACGTGTGTGCCGCCCTTACTCTCACGTCCCAGGAATACGCCACCAGGCTTGGCCCTCCCCCACCAACACACTATTGCGCTTCTACGGTGCTATACTGCAGTCGCCGACCCTGGCGGCCACCGTTCGATGACATGCCGGACTAAACATGATCGTGTATTTGCTTTGTGTTCAGTGGTTGCACGGTAACTTTCTTGGAGATGCTTCTACACATGTGTTGTTAGTGTGCTGGCGTGACGCGGAACTATCGATGCAACATCCACATGCTCGTGGGCTGTGCCTCCACACCTGCTGCTTGCGTTCTCTGTACTCTTGGCTCGTTGCAGACGCATGTAGACACTGTTGTTACGCACTGTTACACACGGTTGTGAATATTATGGGTGCCGATGTTGTTAATACTACGGGTGCCGCTGCACAGCCCCACTTCTAAGTCCGTTGCCAGCATCTAAGTCGGTTGCCAACTCGTTGCTCATGAGCCACTGCCGTCCTGGAGCACTGTCACCAGCACCCACACCTTGATCAACCACCGCACTTCATCAACCTTCTTGCGTCTAGCCCATTACACCAAGGCTGTAAAGGCACTTGCAGTTGAGAGGGAAGGCACCACCTCACACCGCACCACAGCTGCAGTGCTCGGTTAGAAACCAAAAAAGCAGCAGGAGTGCGCACACAGAAACTAACAAATGGCGTAACATCCCACAGCCAGCACCGAGGCGGGTCAGCGAAGCTTGCATCCGCGGTGCCCTCAAAGGCTCGAAGGCAACACAGGCTTCTAAAGTTGAGTAGGGATGTCTTTCAGGGCCTGGTGTACAGAGTTTCGCGCAGCGCGGCCAGAGTCCACAGCCGCCCGCGCGGCCTTCACGATCGCAGGGGGCAGGTGCTGCAGCACTTGGGGCCAATGGTACAGAATCTGCCGCGCTGCAAGGCTGAGCGTGTTCATCTCGACGCCTGCCTCCTGCACGCGCACTCCTGCTGTTCTCGTCGCACCCATCGGCAGCTTTGCAGCAGGCACAGGGACCCCCAGCGCAGGGTGAGGCTGCTGGCATGCAGATGGGTGATGCTGGAAAGGTACGATTGGCAAAGGCCACCAGGGGGGCACACTGCGGCCAGCACATGCCATGGTTGGCATTGTTGAATGGCAAGGGCAAGGGCATGGCTAGCAAGGCTATAGCTGGCAAGGACATCGCTAGCAAGGCCATGGCTAGAAAGGACATGGCTACCAGGTCATGGAGGCTAGCCATGCGACGACCAGTAGCCCTGTGCCGGGTAACAACGTGGGTGTGTCGGCAAGCTGGAAGTTCGATACAAAACAGTGCAGCAGCAGCAGCCGGAAGGAAGGACTGCGGGGTACCTACCTTCATGGTGTTGAAGACACACAGGGCTCTGCGCCAGTCCGAGGAACGCTCGCATGCATTGATGAGCGCCACGTACACGTAGCTGTTGGGCTCCACACCGGCCTCCCGCATGTCCTCCCACACCTGCACCTTGCTGTGCATCAGGGTTATGATTAAGGATTTGCGGAAAGGCAATCACATTGAAGAAATCGTGTACTCTTAACTAGTGTTGGAGTTCAATATTATCAGATGACTGCCTTCGGTGACCTCTGCTCAAAATGACTCAGTAGTTCACCCCAGGCTGACAAATGGGCACAAAAAGCAACTCTGCTTGCCGTTTATGTGTAAGCGTGCGTCAGGAGGATGCTCTGCAGGCGAAGCGGGACTGTTCTATATGTAGCTATACGCCTGAAAGGTTATGAAAGGGCAAGGACTCGAATAGAATACAAGATATAACTAAAAAGCAGCCAAAGCATTCGAATGACACAGCAGTACCATGACGAAATGTTACGATTCTGGGAGAATCTACTATATCAGTGACATCATCCTCCTTGCTAGATCTTGTGGACAAACTAAGAGGGCCCTTCAGACTGTAACATCTGACAGCGAGGAACTATTCCTGACAAGAAAACTCAAATCCAGGTCGCACAAATCGCTCGAAAAGAATTTCAAACTGCAGAACTACGACGAGAATGGATGCCAAGTGAGGCGGACAGATTAGGTAACAAGAGAAAACACCTGCATGGCCTCCTCAACACGACCTGCACCACCAAGAGCACCAACCAGTGGCGCGTAGGTGTATATATCTGGGTTCAGGCCTTGGCACTGCATCTCTGCGACCAAATCCTTTGCAGCCTCCGCCTGCAGCTCAACTGATGTGATTGCGATGCCCGGAACAACACGCAGAAGCAGTTAAACCACTAATGTGATCATTGTGCCTGTGACGCTCATTCGCCACAGCAAACAGAGTACTGGTAACCATGTACAGCACGCTTGTCACAAGAAACTGCAGCTATGTAACAACAAACAGCAGCTTTGTCACGAGAATGAACAGCAACAGGTTCACACCAAGCCACGGATTCGTCATACAAAACAGCAGATTTGTCACAACTGCAAGCCCGGCATGATCGTGAATGGGTCGGAGTTGCGGCCCACCTGAGACCCCTTAGCTAATGCTGAGATTGCAGCGTTGTAGCATATCACGTTGGGGTGGATGCCCATGCCCTTTAGCTGATCGAACATGGATATTGCAAGCTTCCATTGCCCTGCGCTCTCCAGTGCATTTACCAGCGAGCTCATTGTCACCTGTAGCCACAACCACGCTCTGTAATATCTATTCATTTGCTGTACACCCCGCAGTTTCAGATAGTTGAGATACTGGATCACCCATGAGCCATGTAACTGCGCGTTGCGTGTTGCCTGAGCCTATATGTTGCTACTACGGAACAGGCGAACAAAGAAAAGTTTCATTTCCTATTTTGAACGAACAAAAGCACCGCCCAGTGGGTCTATTGCTGCCACCACAGCCTCTCTGTACTTTAGAACTTCATGAGCTATTTAACTGTGCCTAGTCACCACTCCAGTATGTGCGTGTTCCAGAGCATGGCCCCAATAAGGTAGGGAAACTGGGGAGTGTGCCTCCTCTGTGTGTCGCCGGTTCACCCCTCCGGCTGTATGCTCAACAACTTGGTTGGCCCCCAAGGCCCTTATAACACTACGTGAACTCAATACTTGTGCACTCCCTGGCTCTGGTTGCATACTCCCTCGTTCGACGGCCCCTGGTCGTATACTCCACTGCCTAGTGGAACAGCCCCCGACTGCGTACTCTACACTCGGGCTGTGTACTGCTTGGAGTTCTCTGATGGGAAGAACTTACCTTGTCAGGGTGCAGGCGCCAGTCTTCCATCTCCTCGAAAAACTCAAGCGCACGTTCCCACTCCTTTGCGTTGCCTGCGGCGCCTATGAGGGTGTTGAATGTGATCACATTCGGGCGCAACCTGCCTGAGCTCCCCTCACACTGTCTCATGAGACGGGTGTACACCTCCAGCACCCGTGGCCACTCTCCCGCTCTGCATCGCACAGACCAGGGATAGGGAACTGGACGCCTCTGTTGCAATATTCTTGACTCGGCTGGATTGCACAGACTGGACCTGACAGTATGCAGCAAACAAAGCAGTAGGAGTGTGTTGCTCTGCCGCTTGTGAATTTTCCACTATTTCTTATCCGCTAAAATCTGCAGGAATCCTGGTTTCACAAAGCTCTGCAAAACGTTGAACTGATGCTCACTCACGTTTCTACGTCATTCGCTTCAGGTCGTCAAGTGTTGACGGGTGCAAAGGTGATCAGATGAAAGGGATGTCGCTGTGGTTATGTAGGAACATTCACAGGATGCGGAGGAAGAGACATAATTAACTTGGAGAAGCAAAGAAAAGCAGAACTGTAGTTCTGCACTCGCTCACCCTGCATTGGGCAGACCGTGACTGAAAAGATGCCTGAAGGTAATATTATGCACCCTAAGCCGTTCCCCCGGCTTGAGTCAGTCGCTATATTCAAGTGTCATGGCTTGGTGCACCATGTGGGTAGAGGGGCTAGCTTGATTCCCTGTCGTTGCATCAGTAGTGGCATGTATTGTGTCGATTGTGCGAGGTCGAGCTAAGTTGTCATGCGATGATTTGCTGGTACATGAGCCATTCTATGGAGTTATACCTGTAACTTTACACACAATATTATGCACCCTCCCTCCCTCCCTGTACGGACCACACTGGAACATGCACAATGCCTAGAATAACAGTGCTATACTCATCACACCCAAAATTGAGCAGCCATCACCTTTCTCTCACAACAACCATCAGCATACGGATGGCACGATAGAGTTCATCAGAACAAGTACCTGTGACAAGCTTGCAAAGAACCGCATGCACAGAAGCCATCATCAAATGCCAGTGAGCTACCACCAGGTGGGTACTGGTGATGCAAGTGGTGATTACACTTTGTGCCTTTCAAGTGAGGTGGTGCTTCTCATGTCAATCGATTCTGGATGCTAGGTTCTTGCGCAGTTGCTGCCTAGCTGGTGTGCCGAGGCTTTCTTCGTTGGCGATTAATTAAAGCTCTCAAGGCACGCACCTCTCACACGCCTTTAAGAGGGTGTTGTAGCTGACTATGTCAGGGTCAACCCCTGCGCGCCGCATGGCCCCTAGAACGCTCCAAGCACGGCTCCATTCGCCACACCGCGAAAATGCTCCCATGAGTGAGTTGTAGGCTAGAAGGTCTGCTAGCACGCCGTCCGCTTCCATCTCTGCAAACAGCTCAACTGCCCTGTTCGGGGCCCCTGCTGCTGTGCATGCCTTAATCAGAGTTGTGTAGGTCTTGACGGTTGGTGTGATGCCGCTCGATTGCATCTGAGTGAGTAGTTGAGTTGCCTGTCGCCACTGCCCTGCCTACAATGATGCTTTCTTTTACGCAATGTTCAGAGTAAACAGAAACCATACACTTCAAGTGGGGCAATACAACAGCTCTGTGTGCACAGATGCTCGCAGTTACGAGACCGTGAAACTGATCCGAGTTGTGCAATGCGTTGACTATTCAAAAAGCATGTGTTGACATACACCTGAATGCAGTACCTGAAACACTCATGCATGAGGACCACTTTGGTGAACAGGTGTACACGCAGGAAAAAATGGCATGCCCCAAGTCAGATGCAAGTGAAATCGAGATGTCTGTCCAGACTGCTGTCTGAATGAGTGCATGCTCCTGATGCAGCTTGAAACCAGCACTGATGTATGCAACATGCAAGCCTGATTGTTCACATGATCACACACTGAGCAGCATGAATCTAGACATTGTTGTGGAAGTAGCGCACCTGCCCGTGGGCTGCGATTAACTGCCCAAATGCCTGCCCATCTATCGACTCGGCAGTTTCTCTAAGCTCCTGAAAGAACCTTCTACTTGACTGCACATCTCCAACAAGAGATGCAGCAGCTAATGCTGTTCTCAGCACCCTGCAGGTTGGATGACGGCCCTCACCAGGTGCAGCATCTGACGGATGTGAATTTGCAGGCTGCTTGGTGCAGGAGGCCAGGCAGTTTTTCACCAGTAGCACTGCAGTTGGAGCGCTTGCAGCGCACGTAGACCACTCTTCTAGCAATCTGTAAAGTGTAGTGTCCAGTCATGGGAGATACCAGTCTGTTTGCAGCTTCAGAAATGCACCAACAACGAGCAAGCACAAGCATCATAGCATACTCACATGAAGAGAAAAGTACCGTGCTAGAGGTCTGCGTGTGAGGTTCAGCCTGACAAGGGATTGAGGCTGGGTTCTGCATATGAAGGAAACCAGCTCAAAGGCATTGGCGTGGTACCTAGAAGCAGTCAGCGCTTTAAGCAGCGGGACGAGACGCTGGGGCGACCACTGGAAATCTTCAGAGTCGTTCAGAGCATCCGCTGATCTGTTGCGCTGCTGCAGCATTGCTTCGTTAGCACGAAGCCTAGATGCGACGTCAGCGCTGGGCTGAGGCTGCAAAATCCATTCATCATGAGGAAAAATCTTTTGCGGGCGATATCGTTGAAGACGTGGCCTTGGAGTGATCGTCCTGGGTAGATTAGGTACGGCATACTGCGGCTCTGTCTGAGAGGCATCAGCCTGGGCTGGAACAACGTTCCTCGGTGATGTCCTCGCCCGAGGTACATACTGGTCAGACACATGTTCTATATTCGATGAGTATTTGGTTTGCTTGGTCCCAAGCTCCGATGAAAGCTCATCGAAGAAAGAACCCAAGTGACTATGCCTCTCACAGGCAGGAATCGCTACCAAATACTCCACAGTAACTTCAGAAGGATGTGAAGCAAATTCTGGGGCAGAAACTTCCCCTCGTAGTACACTCTGTTGTGACCTAGGTGTATCGTCAGTTGACGCCAGATCTGTTGCAGATCCAATGCCGCGCCTGTCGGGCTCACATAGCTGCACACCATGTCCCCAACAATCTTCCGAAACAATGCGAGTAGATATGTTGGACACAAGTCTCTGGGCGCGACAGGAGAAGCCTATGCTTCCACGTGTGGACTTGCAGACCATCGACGTACTCGCTGGACATGTGAAGGGGCACGTAGATTTCACAGACATCTTTTTAGTTAGCCCAAGGGTTACACAAATTTGATGCCTAATGCCCGTACGTGCTCAAGAGAGAGTCACCAACAGATCTGAAGCACCCCTTCTGCGCATGCAATATCAAACTCCCAATTCAACCACAGCAAAGAAGAAGGAAGTAGAAGAACACAAGGATTGTCTGGCGAAGCATTACTGGTTGGTAGTCTTCCCTTGCACGGCCTTGTGTTGGGCAGAACCTGCCGCATTCGACCAACCTAAATCAAGTTGGCCCACAACACAGAGTCGCAGCACACGCCACAGTTTGCCCTTGAGGTGAACTTGAGATCACTTGTCTTGCAAACTCCTTTCGCTGCCGGTGAGAGCTCGCAGTAGGTGTCGCTTTCTACGCACTCCCAGCGCATTTCATTGGTGTTGATGTCTACAGCGCTACCACAAGCCTGTCTCCGTGGGTACTGTCTGAATATTCAGCGTGGTCTTTATCGTGCAAATTTGGTGCATCTGGTGATTTATTGAAGTGCACACCCGTTCCTCTTCCAGCGTCTGCCATACACTGCACGCTAAACTCCTACGGGACTTTCCTAGACGTTTCCTGATACTATTACGCTTGCGTCTAAGCTTGTTGCCATCCCGTGTGGCGTCTGCACAAATAGGCTGGGACGCGCCTGTTGAACGAGCGGACCGGTTCAGATGGGACATCAGCACCAAGGCAACTACCCGTACCCCCAGCAGTCGCATCCGCAACAATCTCATGGATACGGGGGACTGCCTGAGCAGCATTACCCGGGTGGGACACATCAGCAGCAGCCTCAGTACGGCTACAGTAGCGGGCACCAGCATGGCGGGTCTGCACCACCGATATTCGGCATTGAAACTGTAGGGGCTCCTGCAGCGGATCCTGGCCCTTCTGCAGGGCCATCACACGGAGTTCCTGAGCAGTATGGTGGGTCGCAGTATGGTGGGCATCATCAACATGACCAGCCACCTGAAGATGCTGTTCACCTCTGTGGTGGAGCCACGATGACATTAAAAGGCATGCAAGAGCAAGTTCTGAACCAACAGATGACAGATAACTTTGAAGTGCTCAAGAAGCTCGGCCAGGGAGGATTTGGGACTGTGTACCTCTGCAGAAGAACCACTGCTGCTGCCCGGGTGAGAGCTCGTGTTCTTATTACTTGAGTTGTCTTTGTTGTGAATCATTGGCATGTATATCTCTGCATCAAGCAGGGTTTTGCACATTTTTGGTGCCAGGCTGCATGCCGTACAGTCTGGGGTACAGCTGTGCCAAGAACAGCAGATAACTGTGCCTGAACGCTCGCTCGTGCTGACTTGATCTTATGCGAATGTTCTAGCCTTTGTGTACACAGAAAGCTACAGAATATGCTCCTGTCACGCACACTTGCCCGAGCACATGTTCGCCAGCTGTAGCTCCAGGTTCAGGCTTGTACAGGCTTGCATACAATGTTACAAAGTGGTGCTTGACACCACCTAAGCTAAGAGTGCTGGGAAAGACTTTCGTGATGGTGCTGTTGTGCCATTCGAGTGAAGTGGTGGATGTTTTGTGTTAGTTGCTTTTAGCTATTTGGGTTCCTGCCTATTCACTACCTTTCCGGTTTGTAAAACGCTTGACACCACCTGTTGTCAGTTTTTTTAAATTTTTTTTACACTGTTGACATCCTTGTATGGTGTGCATGTCGTATATACTGCTGCTACCTTGTCCCGTGGAGCAGGTAGATCACATACAGGTGGAACCTGCTCTTTCGGATATGTTGTTTGTAACCAGGTTGTTACATGTCTGCTCCTTGAGGGTTCACCACAGTGCTGGAAGATCGTCGGTGATGGTGCTTTTGTGCTGTTCGAGTGTACTAGTGGTTCTTGTTGCATGTACTTTCTGGATGTTCGACTTTCTGCACTGGAGTTCAAAGAATGCTGCTTGTTGCACAAGCCGGCACGTTTGGAACCACTGATACTACACAGCGCATGTTCTTTTGAATTCAGATTGGCGGGATCCACATCCCTGAGGATGGCATCGTGCTGTTCTTCGCTTCTCCTTCCATCTCTTCCTCTTACCTTTTTTTTGGTGCCATTCAACACCTGTAACTCAACACACAATTCAAGACCGCATGTTTATGCAGTTCAGGACTGTGCTGTTGCATGCAGGGCGACAGGAAACAGACCCCAGAATACTTTGCACTGAAAGAGCTCTCCTCCCCAGTCGTGTTCCGACCAGGGACTGATCAAGACATCACCAAATGTCTGCCCCTAGACGAGGCTGCCATCCAGCAGTACATGAAGCACGAAGCAATTGTGGAGACTTATTGGGCGGATGTGCGGTGCCTGGACCCAAAAACGAACCAGCCGCTGCAAATATCTGCTGGATCGCTGAGCTGGACATCTCTGGATAACCTTGGAGACATAGAGGCAACTTATACTGCGTCTCTGCGTGGTGGTGGGCGCCCTAATATGCCCTCTGAGGTGAAGCTTCAGATGCGGATTGCAATGGAGAACTGTGACTTGGGTATGTATTCCATCAGTCAATTATTCATTGGGTCGTTCGTTCTTTCCTACTTTCCTTCAGTTGTACATTCCCCCGGCTTGAGTCAGTCCCTATACTCAAGTGTCATGACTTGGTGCACCATGTGGGTAGAGATGCTAGCTTGACTCCCTGTCGTTGCTTCGGTAGTGGCAAGTCCTGTGTCGTTTGTGCGCGGTCGAGCTAAGTTGGCATGCGATGATTTGCTGGTACATGAGCCATTGTATGGCGTTATGCCTGTAACTGTACACACTTTTCTTCAGTTGTGTCTCTGTTTATTTCAGTTCTCTCAAGGTCACGTGTAGCCCTTGTCTCTCCTTCCCATTGATCATGTTCTTTTTGTACCCGTTGTGCCCGTTGTTATGTTTCTCATGCGTCTCTTCTTACCTTTGCTTGTTGATTTGCTTCAGACTTTCGCTGCTTGTGCCCTTGGAGAAGTGCAACCTGGATATGTGTTCCTGTACCACTTCTTTTCTTCCCATCTTGCTCGTATTGCCATGTTTCATTGTTCCCTTGATCCTGTGGTACCTTACTCCCAAGTTCCATTGTGGCTTTCGTCCCTGCTTGCCTTCTTCCTTTCTCTTCTTGTGCCTGTGCTCGTGATTCGTTGCTGGCGCCCCAGAGTTTCACTGGTAAACAATGTGCAATGTGAGCAGGTTCTCTGAAGGATTACCTGACACCTCCTGGAAAGGCTGCCAAGATGCTGGCGCATGAGATCTCATGGAAGAGGGGCAGCCGCATCGATAAGACCCGATGTGCTCTGTTGTCTGCCCTGGACATTGCTGAAGCGATCAAGTTTATGCATAAGAGCACCACTTTGCACGGTGACCTGAAACCTCATAACATTCTCCTGGTTTCCGACCCTCAGGTGCAGTTCATGAATGCTCTTTACAGTCTGCAATTTCAGACTGCAATTTCCGATCACTACAGCTGTTGGTTGAGCAAAGAGTGTAGGTTCAGGATGTGGCACAAACCTGAAAGGCAATGGAAGGGCAAGAACCCTAATAGAATACAAGACCAGTCTAGGAAGCACCCAAATCTTTCGAATTGCACAGCAGTGCCAAAGAGATTAGGTTCAGATTATTTGAGTAAGTACTAGATAAAACAAGTGAGAGAGTAGGCTCAGGCTGCATATCAAGTACCTTTGTGATTTGCAAGGAAGGCTCAGGCTGCTTGAGTAGTAACAAAAAGTAGGAGAGTAAGGTTCAGGCTGCTTGAGTTCCTGCCTAGAACCTGCACTTACAGCTTGTACAAAAGCACCACCATTTGTTGGGCAGATAGTACTTCAGAAGACTTCTGTGATGATGCACTTGCAACTGTGAGGCAATATTTATGCTTTCGCTTATTTCCAGTGTCTGTTGCTGTTCGGTTTCTTGCCCATTCACTGCTCTTTTATCCTGTCAGCATGTCTTCTTGCCGGAAACACGTCGTCTTCATTCACACATAAGCTCACATGCTGTCGTTGCAACTGTGTGGCAGCAGTTTGTGTGCTTTGCCATGTACCACCCTGTAAACTCTAATAGTAGCTTCCCATGAACCACGACGTCTGTCTGAATGTTCCTCAAATCAAGTCCGAATGCTGATATTTCGTCATCTGCAACACAGGACGAGAAGCTGTTCCGGGCAAAGGTCAGCGACTTTGGCTTGAGTCACCACATGACTGGCGGCCAGACCCACGTAGACATTTCCCAGGGCACTGAAGCATACCTCCCTATGGAAGTGTTTCAAAAGTTTGCGATCACAGAGGCTACAGACGTGTACTCTCTGGGGTTGCTCATGTGGGAGATTTTTTATGGTATTTTCTGGTTCACAGTATGGGATGCCGAGAAGAAGAGGAAAGGGTGCGACTCCCTGTCACACTTTCGCACTGTAGTAACAGTCAGGGGTAAGTATAAGGGCGAATGATGGGCAGTATCCGGTTTTTTGCAATACATTTACTTCTGATCGCCCCGGAGTATCCTGAATCGTTCTATCTTCATTCCCTTCAACGTATGCAGTTCTTGAGCCCGTATTCACCCCTGGTGACACTAGTTTGAACTGCAGGCCATTGTTCACGTCCCCGTCGATGCTTGCTGCCATGGCTTGCCTGCTGTGCATGACCGATGCGTGGTTTGCAGACGAATAGCACTTGTACTGCCATGTAATTAGCAGGCCTCTGTGTTTGTTGTTTTCTAGTCTGTATTCATCTTTTACAAACCGTAAAGGTAGTGAATGCGCATGAACCCAAGTAGCTAAAAGAAACGAACACAAAATATGCACCACTGCACTCGATTGGCACAACAGTCTATCTTGATACCTTCTGTATCATAAGAAGCTTCCACGAGCTGATGCAGAGAGCTCACATTTTCAAGGCTGTTCGATGAGGTACCGTTCAGGTGCATGAGCACATTCGTAATCACACCGTGTATTTCAGCATAAAACTGCCATGAACAAGTTGGCATAAAACTGCCATGAATAAGTTGGCAACATACTGAGAGTTGCACTCACACTCAGAATCAACCTGGCTGCAGTTACCATGCCCCCACCGATGTCACTTCGAGATATGAAGCGTCAGTTACCAAATTGTCACGACATGTCGTACTCGGGGGTAGCCTCTATGCATGCCATACAAATCCGTGTCCGTTTCGCGCTTAGAAAAGTTGGGGCCGCACACTCCATATCACGGCGCCAGGCACAGTTATCAAATCAGCATTAAATTTTCGGATGATTAACATCGCGATTTTGCTGCGAGAGCGCCTGTCGTGAGCTTGCTGGATGTGTTGTGCAAACCAACAACGCACCAGGGTGTGAAGAGAAGAAGGTACACAACCTTCAACACACAACCTTCCATAAATCGAGTATTCAAACGTTTTTTGTTCGCTCGTACGGGATGGATAGGTTGACCAGCTGGCAGGAGTGCTCTGCACACCCAGCTTCACGAGTCTGTCACTAAAGGGAGCAACGCTCACTCCAGCTGACCACAACGGTTCTGTTTCATATTTAGTACCTGTTGCGTGGGTGTTTGGTGTCCATCAAATCGACACTACTGAATGGTTTGCCAGGTAATGTTGCAAGTCGTCGAGCATGTCACTAACAGCACGCGAACATGCAAAATCTCGATCTTAATCTTCCACAAATGGGTTCCTGATTGCGTTGATATGTTAAGTGTGGCGTGAGGAGTGTCGAGTGACCTCTGCTTGTCGAGCTTAAGCTTAAGCACGAAAACGGACGCGGCATGCATAGAAGCTACCCCCTAGTCTTTCGATGATCATGTGTCCACAGGTGCCTCAGGGTTAAATTCATGCCATTGTGAATGAATGCAGGGTCCGTCTACCGCAGCAAATGGAGGGGTACAGGCCGTCGTGCTCGCCGAGTTGCCCGCCTGCATTTGCGTCAATCATTCACGACTGCCTGAGTACCAACCCAGACAAGCGACCCACAGCAGGCGATGTGGTGCACCGCCTAATCGCATGCATGGACCAGTTTCCAGGTCCCAGCTAGGACCATCCACACCATGCGGCAGTTATTCGTGCAGTGGCCTACGAGGTTCCCTCATCTCTTGTTACTGTTGCACGGTGAGGGAAGACTTGGCTTTGCTAGTTTAGTTGGTTCTGGTGTTGCGTCTGCTTGAATAAGTTCCAGTTATGTGTGGGCTGTGAGTTCTTTGTTTGTTCGCCGAGAATTCCATGTTGCTGAATGGTACGTTGCGAATGGGGTTTGGGATGTACGTTTATGTGCAAGCTGGGGTGCATGCTGCAAATGCAGCTATGCTGCTCTCTTATTACTCTTTGTTGAAGGAGTCATGGAATGCGGACACGTTTAAAGCGCACAGCTAATGTGAGCGTGTGGGCACATATTTGGGTGCTTGCTCATTTATTGCCTTTTGGGCTTGTAAAGATTTTTTTTGGGTTTGTTTGGCCCCAATGTATTCACAGAAGTTCTTTGCATGATTCTGCACTGTTTCTGTGAGCATGAGTGCAGTGAGAGCCAGTGCCATCGAATCACGAGATAGTGGTGGCTGCAGAGGTGTTGTATCAGGCACTATTTTGTTGCCATGGTTCATATGCAAGGGTTCATGCGCTGCCCCTATGAGTGGAACTTCGGGCTGCTAGCTGGCCCTGTGTAAAGTGTTTTTGTGATCTCGCAGAGATGGTTCAGGCAATTCTGGTCTGCTGCAAATCTCCTGGAATCCCAGCGAGCATCGAACCTCAGACATGAAGTGGGTTCTCAGGTGACTTCAGTCTTAATACAGAGAAAAGAGAACGGCTTCTGAGTGATATTGTGCAGTGACGATTAGTCGGGTGTACCAAACATGATTCCGACCTTCTATGAAGGCCACAACGTGCCAGGCACCACATCCTGTATGTATATCAACATTGTATGTGTGCTTAGATCGACAAGGGCGCGGCTTGTAAGCATATACAAATGATGTATCATTTTTGGGCGATGGATGGCACCCGTGTATGGCACTGGACACCCCCAATTGTCCAGCATCGCCATAATCTCACTATCTGAAAGCACTTCGTACCACGCGTATACGTACGTGCACAAACTCAAAGTAGGTTATATGTTCCTCAACTGTTTCCACGCATCTCTTCGCCTGTGCCAAACTGCTTTCCTAGGAATTCCTCCATGTGCTGGCATGCGTGCGAGCTGTGGATTCAATTGAATTGGCATGGGTGCGAATTCGAACCGAATCGACCAGTCCGTGCACACCAGCAACCGAAGTGCGCCGCATTCGTTGCGTACCGCTTAGATGCAGTTCAACATACCGAGCGGGTGTGCAAGGATTGGCAAGTTCTGTGTTGCCAGTCTGAATGGCATCTTGCACTGGGACGAATCATAGCCATGTAGTGACTTCTGCCAGTGATATTGCTCGTTCATAAAGCTGCAGGTGTTATATTGCAGTAACTAACCAGAGCGACGAGGTTATTCGAACAGACGGTGCGCGCTTGGTTATGGGAGGTGACGCGATTCACGCGTCCGGTGGCGCCACAGCTACAATCGGGGAGATGCAAGACCAGCTCCTGGCCATTCGAATGAGTGATGGATTTCAGATTGTTCACAAGCTGGGACAAGGTGGATTCGGTACTGTGTATTTGTGCAAACGCACTACTGAAGCCCCAAGGGTGCGCATTGCGGCACTGCGCCTGGAACACTGCACTTACCACAGGCGATTAACTTAGCTTGTGTGCGAAGCTGTTGTGCGGACAGTGCCATGATACCACGTGGTGCCGTGTCTTGTAGATTGCTTTGTGCTGTCGTCTGGAGCAGAAAAAGCCGATTCACAATTTCCTCTTCTACCCAATGAGATCCTTCGAGGTCCTACAATACACCAAGGAGTTGAACGCATTATAGTTCACTTCTGCACTCAGACGAGCCTGTCCCCTCTCGTGATGACTGACGGTTCAGAAACCAAGGCTCGTAGTTGTTAAAGTCTCCTGCGCCATGCGTATGCTTACTGCACACAACTGAACTTACTGTTGCTTACTTGTTGCGTTTATCAAGTATGCAAAAGAGGCGATGGGCCACTTGCATGTTGATTGAACCAGATTTTACGCATGTTAGATGATTTTTCTCGTTGGAAAATATGCAGGGTGATAGAAGGCGCACACCTCACTACTTTGCGCTCAAGGAGCTGTCAGTTCCTGTATTATTCAAGCCCGGAGGCGATAAGGACATAAAAGAGAGCCTGCCTCTATCTGAGGCTGCTCTTCAACAGTACATGAAACACGAAGCTATCGTTGAGACATACTGGGCAGATGTCCTCTGCTTAGATCCGAAAACAAACAAACCTCTGCAAATCTCTGCACAGCAGCTTGCATGGACTTCAATGGATGAAATCGAAGACCTTGCTTCTACATATGAGGCAAATACTGATGTTCCAGACCAAGTGAAGCTGCAGATGCGAATTGCAATGGAGGTCTGCGATCTAGGTGGGGCCCACTTGAGTTGTATACACCTCGGTACCATAAAACCAGGATACCCCTGGTTTCTTGGGAGTACCTGTCAAAGTCGATCGCCCCGTCAGGCCTGAAGAGCATTGGCCCGCTCACCTATCAAGCACAGATAGTACACAAAATCATGTACACAACGCAGCATGTACGCACACTAACAGCAGCCACATGCAAAAGATTGGATGATTACAACTCACCAGTTGGACTTAAGAGGCAGCCTACACGGGGATACGATGCGAGTGTTCCAGGATTCAGAAGTAGCGGTGTGATAAAGGGATGATCGATCCTCAATTGTTCTGGTCAGTATCCATGGATGGGCCTGAAAGGATAGTGTCACTGTGTTGCAGGGCAGGCATACGAGCCTGCACTGTTCAGTCTGAACATGGGATTCTAGTCACCATATCGTGTTTCCACGCTGCTCTCTGACACTAGTTCTACCGGCACAGCAACGTGCGTACATGTTGGTTACCCTGTCAGGAAGAATACCACCTGCAGAGACATTGCATCCACTGCCATAGAACATACCAAGCCATGCGAATTGTCCAGGGTGCGCAAGGATAAACTGTCACAGCATTCGCAAAGCATCTGCAACTCTCGGACTGAAGAATGCAAGGCAAAGTTGAAAGAGGTAAGTTGTGGATCGTGTACACGTCTTTAATTCGATAGCGTACACTTGTAACTAGTACAAACTGCTGCTGTAATACAGGGTCAATGACAGACTATCTGGTGGATCCCTTGAAGCAAACACCTTCATCTCTAGCTCATCAGATATCTTGGAAGGAAAGCAAGGGTGTCTATATCAACAGGACACGCTGCGCACTGCTTGCTTGCCTGGACATCGCAGAGGCTCTCAAATTCATGCACAAGGCGAACACACTGCATGGAGATCTCAAACCACACAACATCCTACTGGTTTCTGACTCCAAGGTACGTGTACAAAAGCACCTTTACAATGGGAAATATCACATGAGCAAGCCGCCTCCTTCTGAAACCCAGACTGCATGGTCATCAGCAGTCACTGCAGGTCAGGTCGGGTTTCAGAGGGAGCAGCTGGTGATGACCATGCAGTCAGTTTCGCCACCCCTGCTACTTTTACAAAAGTGGATAGTTCGTGGATTTGTACATTATTCGGCATCGTGAATGTTGCTGCAAAAAGGCAAGCACTGTCATTGGCCTCCTTGCTGCTGTTCCGGACATGATATTCAGTGCTGCCAGTGCTGCACTGATGCTCGTACCTTTGCTGCAAAGCAGCCAGTGTGACTGAATTTGCGGCTGTTGCTGCACCGTGGCATCTGCCGCACACATACACTTGGAAATGAAGCCTTGGTTCATATATAGGGAGCTTCTGCTCAGTTCTTCGCTCAGTGTGCCCTCTGTCAAGGAATGTCTAGAAATGGTAGCAAGATATCCTGCTGTGCCAAGCTCCAAACAGATACAACAGGAGTTCTTCCAGTCCAGAGCTTCGCAACAAAGAAGGAGATATATCCAGCACATGCACAAGGAACAGGCTCTAGAATGCTTTGAACACATTCTTTTTCCAAGCCGCATTGTTGTGGTACATGTGCTACTATCATGCACAGAACATCAAGCACGGTTGGGCGAAAAGGTTCCAACTATCCTTTCAGGAAGAACCTTGCTGAAACAATGCGCTTCCCAAGAAGGAACTTGGTCCCTGCAGACTACATCAGTCGCAATTGGCACAGCATGCAGACGCGACCAGGGCTTGCAGGACGAGAAGCGCTTCAGAGCAAAGCTCAGTGACTTTGGGCTCAGCCAGCACATGGCTGCTGGCCAAACACGTGCGGATGTTTCTCAGGGCACCGAGGCGTATCTCCCGACAGAAGTGTTCCGAGAATTTCAAATCACTGAGGCCACAGACGTCTATTCGCTAGGACTTCTCATGTGGGAGATCTTTTATGGGATATACTGGTTCAGCGTGTATGACACTGAGAAAAGGCAGAGGAGGTAAGCTACTGCACTCCCCTGTTGGCTTGTGAACAACTTGCCTCGCGAGAAAGAAACTTGCGCAACATGATGGTTGGAGCAATACATCCAACTGCATGCAACCGATACTTTGCCATAGTTTGTGCTAGAGCTGTGACCACTTGCAGTGAAGCGCTCTTATGGCCTCTGATCCGCGTAATACAGTACAAACAAATTGCAACTTCGTCAGTGCGTGCAAGAGAGGCCTGACCACAACAACCGTTTTTACACACTGCAAAAGTAGTGAATAGGCATGATCCCAAATAGCCAAAAGCACCAAACACAAAGTATCTACCTATGCAATCGAACAGCACAGCAGCGCCACAGCAACCAGTCTGCTCCCCCGCAGGGGGATCTATTGCAATGAACTTCCCCTACCAAACAGATGCTGTGGTTGTAGGATCAAGTCAGCTATGGACATGGGAGGTTACCGCCCCTCCTGCACAAAGAGTTGCCCGCCCATATTCGCTGATATGGTACACGCATGCCTTGCCGTGCTGCCTGAGGACCGGCCAACAGCTGCAGATGTGGTGCAGCGCACCATTGCATGCTTGGATGGCTTCCCACCATGACCCCAACACAACATTATCAAGCACAAGTGCAGCCAAAGGACACACAGTTGATCTTGACCACAAGATCATGTATCCAGCGCAACAGGATTTTGTGATCCATGGCAGGACTTTGCCTTCTCATCACAGGGTAATACATGTCCAAGAAGACAACATTGTTGTATGGAACGAAAACTGGATTGACAGGGGTGGTGCACAGTTGGACAGAATCTCAGATTTCTACCATTCGTTTTGGATAAGCGTGAAGGTTCCGGGGCTTTTCAAGTATTCACTGCAGTGCCCTGGAAGCGCCACATCAGAGTCAGCATGGGGGCCAAATAGTAGCAGCATCTTACAACAGGCAGCAACAAGGCACTCTAATACTTAAGATTGCTACGATGTTTTCTTGTACAAGAACCAGAAGCAAAGATGTTTCTGGCTGTGGGGCTACTTGTACATTGACAGCCTTGTTGGCTTGTACCTGGACCCAGCAGAGCCATGAGACAACTTTGTGAGGGAATGTGCTACAACAGAATAGTATAACAAGCATCACCGGGGGGGCTGCGGCCCCCCCTGTCTGGCTGTCGAGCAAGTGTAACATCCTGTTGGGAATCTTCAAGTTCTGGCCCTGAACTGAATTCTGACTGGAAATGACGCATACCTGGCTCATCAGTCAGTAGCGGCAGGTGTAATCTGGCAATGTTTCCGGAATATGAACACTTGACAGTGACCATATTCAACATAGGGGGAGCCAGTGATTGTTTCCTGCACCCGGAAGGAGTTCAACCCTACCTTATATGAACGACATCCTCTACAAACAGATGGTACACGCCAGCAGTGCACCGTCTTCTTGTACCGAAACGTCTTGAACCGTATCTAGCCTGAACATCGTGCAAACTTTAACACAATTTACAGAACATGGCCTGCGACATACAATGAATACACACATCCTGACTTCTTTTCAGCTTGTCTTATGTGGGACTTTTCAAACTGCAATTTCGGAAGCACTGTCGCATCAAGAACGCAATGGCTCAGAACTGGAAGTACTATGTTTGTGAACTTGACAACTTTGCCGATCTTGGCATGTTTTCATCAGGTGGTGTGGCCAAAGCCTGCCACATAGGTACGATACGCTGAAGATGGATTTGGGTGTATGGTAATCAATTGAAAGTCTGTACTTGAAGTAAAAAAGAGATTTCCGACCATTAATTTGAAGCAGATGAAATGTAATATCCCTGCACAGTACATGTGAGCTCATCGCATACAAACCATCTAGGTCAGGGTTTTAACGGTAGGCTGGGTGCGCATGCTGCTGATTACATCGCCATATACATGCATAAAGTGGTGATGGCGCAAGTTGGTGCCAACCTGCAACAACTGACCATCAAGTGAAAGACATACCGGTAGTCGAGTACTTCGCATGCGCACGTGCGTGAAGAAGCTTTGGGGCTGGACATAGAATTTCTGGTAGCTTCCCCCCGAATTGCACGAATACTGCCACTGCGGCGCTCAGGGTGAAGATTACAACTGTGTTATAGTGCAGTCTTCGGATGACATATGTATGATATTTTTTTATCATTGATGGCGCCACAACCACACCCAGGTGCAGTGGGCTGGGGAGTGGAGGAGTTGTTTGGTCTGCTGATCTGTGGCCACTTCACTCAGTAGCATTGACATGTGGTATGTTCATGTTAGTTCATGGCAGTACAACCGAGCGCAAGCAGTGGGGGGGAACAATATTGTGTCGAGGGCACCAGAATAGAACAGAAGAGCAGAACCTACACTACAGGTTCAGTGTTGTTTGATGTGCAGACTGTAAACTTTGCGAAGTGACATACGCCTGAATGTCAGTACCCGTCAGTAATCATAAGTTCATTGGATTAAGTTGAAAGTTGTACTCTGAAGTAGCGTGCCTGTTCTGCTAGACGTCATATGTGCTCTCTGGTAAGCTGCCGTACTGCCACGGCTGGTTTCCCCTGAAGAACGTGCGCGGATTGCTCTCCATGCAGCACGTGATGCGAATTGCTTTGATCCTGTCTCTGGTGAGTACATATTGTGACCCTTGGGTTTTTGATCAGTCTACGTTCCTGCGGGAGTGTGAGGATGATGTCTATGCTGCGGTGTGTTCCGTTATTGCCGCGTATATCCTCCTTGCTGGTGCTGTTGTGGCTGACGATGCGGTCCCTGTTGGCGACTGTGTGTTTGCTTGCAACATTGTGCGACGTTCTCTGCAGCCCCTGTGTTTGCCTTCGTGGTCCCGTGTGGGTTGTATGTCCCTGTGTCCCTCTCGCACCCCTTCGGGGGTGTCGAAGCCGAAGCCCTTCCTGGGTGTGGCGTGGTTCCCGAATAAACATTTTTTCTTTGAGTATGTTCCACAGGCTGGGGGGGAGCTAGGGTATGGTTTTGACCAGTGGCACACAGGCAATTCAAAGCGTTTGTACTCGCGCGAGCCACACGACCGAGTGACCCCTCCGACGCAATCTCAGAATCGAATTATAGTGTTTGGAAGTGAAAAGGAGCCCATCGACCATGAAAGGAAGTGGCAATCTCGCGCTGAGAGCGTGTGCAACCACTCACAACCGACAGCGCACCGCTCGTCGCACACCTAGCCGTAGAATGTTCATTATAGTACCATACGATCATATATCGACCACCAGTAGCATGTTTTCCTGGCAACGTGGCGAGCGGTGCCATTTCGCGTGGAATTCAATCGATGAATTCGTGGGTTTGTGCAATGGTTTCGGCCATCGAAGGTTGAGACGCGTGGAATCGTCACATCACACATGTATGATGTGACATCACTGCACTCGCCATATACCGTAAGTACCCACAGCAGTGGAAAAAAATGGCGCAGACCGTTACGTTTCTCCAAAGGGGGGGGTTGAACAAAACCCAAAAACACCGAATTTCGTTACGTTTCACCAAAGGGGGAGTTTGGCAAACATTCCAAAACCACCCATGCCGTAACGTTACTTTCCAAGGGGGGTTGGCAGATACAGTGCAGCGTTACAGTCAACCAGTAGTGTAGACGGTGTGCACCAGGAAGGTAAACATGTCAGACCCTGGTGATATTCGCAGTGCCATTGCTAGCATGTTTTCTAAGCCACCAAAGCCTCCAGATCCAGTAGCAATACTAGTAGAGTCTGCGTTTAAGAATGCTATTGCGCGCTTCAAGGAAGGAACTCAGGGCTAAGCGTTGCGTTACATGCTCAGATTCAAAGGGGGGGGATTGAAAACTCCGTGTCAACAGTGAAGTACGTTACATTTTCCAAAGGGGGGGTTTGAACAGAGTGAAAAAGTGCCTAAAAAGCGTCTGAAACTTATTATCGGGGGTGCGTTGCTCGTGGACATGCTTTTTTCGTTACGTTACTTTTCCACTGCTGTGGGTACTTACGGTATGTATCATCTGCATCCACCATCAGGGACATTTCTGTACCTGCTGGTGCAGCGCAGAGCGAAAAACGCAGTAATGCGGAATTTGCACTCAAAACTCTCAGGCAACAGGCTTCCTTCGGGCCCAAGGTCGAAGATCAGGGCACGCGCTTCCAAGCAGGTTCGATTTTCCAGAGCCTCGAAGTACAGTGTTGCGAACGTCAGCCTGCTAATCTCTTGACACCATACGTACGCATGGTTTATTGTATACAGTGGGTGCTAGGATATGTAAGGCAAGTGCAGGTACCAGCATCGAACTGTTGTGATCCTTCGCAGTAACGCTTGTGCAGGTGGTGTTGCAAATTCGGATCATCAGAGAAGATGGCACAGATGCTGTCGTGAGGGTAGGCTCCAGGAAGGAGTTCAAAACGCTGTTAGAATACAACCGAGCTCCTGGCCTCAAGAAGGTGCCAACGGGCGATCTTGTCGTCAACTTCGAAGATCTCGAACAAGATACACTGTACTCATATGTCGAGGTACGCCCGTCTGAACTGCAGCTTCACGTCTGCTGAGGGGTTTCTGCATCGCAGACTCCTATCATACCCTTGAATGAATAGACTGTTTCTCACACAAACCCTCCGTGTATGCTGAGCAGTTCAATCGAGACTCCGATATCATAGAAATACGCGTGGCGACAGACGAAGGGGAAGAAACTTCGTTCGATTTAGCAAACGATGAAGATTTGAAATGGTTGTTGGACGGGTTTGACACTCGTTCACTCAAACATCCTGGATGTCCCGAGAAGGAGATTATTCGGTTGGATCGACTTCAAGATGGTGCAACATACCATCTTGGACCGAAGCGCACATCATTGCTTTCAAGGGTGTGCCTCTGTCACTGATGGAGTGCATGCCTCGTGTGCCAGCAGCCTAGCTGCCCCTGTCTCTCAGGAAACAACATGTCTGCAGTATAGGAACAGCAGGTTGAGCAGGATCCTAGCTGCCCCTGTTTCTCAGGAAACAATGTCTGCAGGTACAGCAGGTTGAGGAGGAGACTCAAAATCGAGTAAAGTCCTATGAGGAAAGCCTCCAGCGCAAGCAGGAGGCTGACGCAAAAGCACGATACCCTCACGCCACTATTGAAACAATCCCTCAACGACTCTTCTCCGACAGTTCGAAAATGGACTTGTTCGAACTTGACGCAGGTGTGCTGGTGCACCACCCAGATGGGTACACCAGTGTAATCCTCGGGGAGCACAAGAGCACTCTAACAGAGGAGAGTGCAACACTCCTCTTGGCCAAGTTTGCAACGCTGAGGTGTGGTACCCACAAGATCTGCTGACCACATGCTGAGTTCGACTTGAATTTCTGGTTCTATGTGCTGCAGGCGTGTTATGAGTGGCAAGGAGCAGGTTGCACCTCAGGTTCATGCAACTTTTAAAAATGTGAGGTTGGATCACGTGCAACTTGTGGTTGCCGGTGACATAATCATCGGCAGCAAAGGGCAGAGTCAGACAAGAACTGTAAAAGCTCTGTTGGCAAGAGTTGACGACGTGCTGTGCCTCAGCCACGAAAAGTGGCAAAGCATTGCAGTGCAATAATGGTCGATGGCAGGGTCATGCATCGGATTCGTTTCTGTAATTTCTGATTATTCGTTTACAGCTTTTCGTAGTGCAGTGTTCGTGTGCAACCCTCTAACTTTGGATGGGGTTCATCCAAATCCAGCTATGCTCTGGCTCGTGGTCTTGGCATTGTGTTTCGTCAGTACAATTGCAGTTGGCCCAAGAAAGGTGGGTACGACTTTCACTCGCAGCACAGATGATGACGGGAACCCGGCATTAGTGACCACCATTACTATTTCATAATCACACGACAATTCTCAGCACCAGTGCTTTGCAACTTATCCACAATGGCACTATCTGACAGCTAAAGAAATGTGCGCATATTCGAAGGTACTCAGCTGCACACCACTGCTCTGCACCATGCAACAGACTTTCAGATGGAAACACACTAAGCTTGCGCTGCAGCCCGGCTCGCCTTCAATGCTTGTCTTCTTGCGGTCGCAAAGGTACCCACGGAAATTCCCTGCGGGTCAAAAAACACTGCGTCAAGTGCCCCACTGGAGCCCCCTCCCCTGGCTCGCAGCTCGACCTCCCAGCCTTTCTGCAGAGTATCGATTTCTGCAAACATCTCCCGCCGATTCTCCCAGGTATCAGGAATCCCTGCAACTGGTCCCTTGCTGTACAGTACCTGAAGCACGCATGTACTGCTCACAGACCGAGACTGTTTCAGGGTGCTGTGTGCAGCTGAATTCCCGCTCACAACTGATTCGGTCCCATTCACATCTGAACATGGGCTGAACGTGCAGAAACATGCATGCAGATGTCCCACAATTGCAGCAGACCGCGGAATGAATAAACCAGGAAGTATGAATGATGCCACTCCACCCTGACCCAACTCAATGCACAGACCATTTTATCACTCATCAAGATATCAAGCCACACAGTGTTCAGCGAGCGACGTGCTGCAGTGCTGTGTGCTTCTTCCAGGGGCAGACCATGGAACACTGTGCTTCAAACACAGGGCTACACCATCCTGCAAGTAATTGTGTGAAACACAACAAATGTTGCGATCGGCAAGTAATGCATGATCTGAATGTGTCCGCACCTCCCCAGCGGCACCCGGCGCAGAGCGCTGTGGGACCGGCATCACAACACTGCCTCCTACAGCTGCAGTGAACCCCCCCGTGACCCCCCCTCCAGCCGTGTAGCCTCCCCCACTGACAGCATCCTGCTGCAAGCCCCCCCCCTGGCCCTCAACACCAACCGTGGCTACAGGTGCCGCCGCAGCATCCTGTGCGGCCACCGCGACTACATCGAGGCGACCAGAACCCCCCGTTTTCTGACTCACGAAATTGTAAAGGTTTCGGAATGTCCCGGGCTGAATGAGAACTGTTGCTGTGTACATCTCGCCCACCACATCATCCTCTTCTATGATAGAGGCAGCCGCCGGCTCACTAGCATTGGCGCGGTTGTGACGCCCCCCCCCTCCCTTTTTACGCCCCCCTGTGATGTTGTTTTGCTGATGTGACACTGTGGCTTCCTTAGGCACAGCAGTAGTTGATGAACCCGTTTCAGGCATATTGTCGTCGTGCTCTCCTATGAGCCTGTGGCTACCAGTGGCTTCAGGTGTCCCGGAACTCCCTTGCAGGGTAGTCATGAGCTCTGCACGCTGTGATAAAGGCAGAGAGACTGTGACACGCATGAGTGCACGCTCGATCGGAAACCGTTTCTGTAGTTCCGGAATCGCCTCGAAAGCCTGCACAAAACCAAAGAGTGATGGAGAAACAGATTATGGGAAAGGACTTTCATGATGGGGCTGTTGTGCTGTTCAATAGAACTGTTCGAGAAAGCTGTTCAAGACAGCTATTCGAGAGAACTGTTCGAGAGATGGGTGGTACCGTACCAGCAATAAACACTAGGCCGCAGTAAATATTGAACCATGACCATGATGTTGCTAAACATTGAACCGTTGCATCCGACAAGTGCCAGCACACATAAAACATTGAACCACTATCTGTTTTACGGGGTGACATCTTCCAGTTTTTGGGGCTTGACTTAGGTTCTGATGAAGTTTTGCCACTTCTTCCCGGTGTGCTTTTTTGCCAACTGCGAATTGAACCATGCCTGGCCATGAAGATTTTGAAACGACTGGCCTAATGTTTAGTGCTGGTACGGTAAATTTGTACATGCAATATCGAGCTGATAGGGATCTGGGAGGAATTCGCATCTTGTGAAGGGTGCATATCAAAATTGCGCACGCATACACAGATGTTGATCTGTGGGTTTGGGGTAACGTTACAAGTGCCGCTGAGGGAGCGTGGCCAGGTTCCGGTGCACCCAACTTGTTCCTGGTGTTGTATGCATTATTGACAGAGTGATCATGATCGTTCATCCAAAGCTGGGTCACATCGAAGCATGCTTCCAGGGTCTGGAAATTGGATATGGACACCACTGAAATGAATCAATTGAGGACTGCGCCATGCTCACTGACATGTGAACTCAGAGCTAGATTAATGACTGATGTACTCGCGGAAATTGAGTGACTTGCAGGTCGGGAGCGAACACAAACCAGCTGGGGACCCAGAACCATGCCGAAGGGATGTCAACATCAAGACAATTTGACGACACTTAGAATTGGCTTTTCACAACCATTGTGTCGGGGTTTCACCTGTTGTTTAGCGGGCCTGGTCGGGTCCACAGCGAAGTGGATGTCCTTAAGCCCACGCTCGATGAGACCAACAGTATACGGCCGCTGTGAATTCGGGTTGACACACTTCTCAACGATGATGCTAGCAACGTCACGGAACAACGCTCCGAGCTCCACCTGCCTTTCCTTCTCTGATACCTGCAAACCGAACAACTCTAGCCCCGCACAATGACGGGAACATAGGGAAACAGCAACCACACACAATGGACCTGTTATCACTTCATTTCCCAGCTAGATTTCTGTGCAATCAGCGCTTATCACGCAGAAGGCAAGGCTCTCGCCAAAGTGCGCGCGAGCCGTGCGATGGAAAAGCAACTATCACCGCAACAACGATGACTTTAATTGTGACACTATACCTGCAGGTCACCTTTAAAAAGAATGATCTTGCAGATGGCCAGTCTGTCAGATGTTCCGAAAGCTTTCAACAGGTCCTCAGTGTGTGCAACCAGGCCTTTTCCCACATTCTGGAAAACTTCTTCAGTCTGCAAAACCTCATCAATATCCTTCTCCGAGCCTTGGCGCCAGTCGAGCACCTTATTCTTGTAGCAGGCTATCTCAAATCGCTTTCCTGCCTTCTTCAGGCGCACCACTGCTACATTGGTCAGCCTCTTCTGCCCTGAAAGCGAACAAAAATGAACAAATGCGAACATGCAGCAGCTAAAGTCTCTAGCTGTTGCTATAGAGGGGTATATGTTCTAATGTGAAGGTGAATGGAAGATGCAGACTGCAACACAAACAAGTGAGTTGATGGGTGTGAAAGAGAGACAGCTAATGAATCAACAGCACTCAAGTATACGTCGGCGACATCATGATATTACCGTGCTACGTTTGAATGTATGCACAGTTGTAGGGCAGCACACCAACTGGCTGAAAGACCCCCTGAGACATGGCTGCACCCCCTTGCTGCTGATAAAACGTACACAAGCTCTTCCCACAGACAAATTTCAGCGCTGCCTACTGGTATTTGGTGGCGGGAACTAGTGCCTGTTGGAACAACCGGATGAGTGCTGCAACGTGATTGTGGGTACCATCTTCCCTCCTGCTAGATAGCCAGTTGCTTGAAGTAAGGTGAGCATATGTAAGCTGAATGAGTACTCGCGAATGCACTCAAGAAGCAGCATTTGCGAGCCTACGCACTTGCATGTCGTCGCATGCACTTCTTGATTCCATACGTCGATCTCTCACAGGACTCTCCCCGTATTGAGCAAGCGTCCGAGCCTGTATCACTGATGCCCATTCGAAATACTAGAGCAGGCAGTAGCGAGGTCCTGTACGTGTCCACTGTTTTGTAAATGCAACATGACTTGCCGCAGCGCACACACCATGCCGTCAACAGTGTTCTGATAGACCTGCACCACTAGACATGACCGAAACGAGCAAATTCCCGTCCCTTGAGAAGTTTCAAGGGGCTTTGCAGTCTCGGTCCAAGCTTTTCGACTGCCCTGTGGACGAGGACCTGCTTTCTAAGCTTCATCCGACGCCGTACGACGCGTTCCAGCGCGCACTCAACGTCGATGGCGCCCAAGAGCCCGACATCAACGATTTCTTAAAGAGTTTGAAGGCTCTCAAGTTTCGCGATGGCGATTTGGTCACAACGGATGGACTCATATTTCTTGCCAACACAGTCTGGGAGCTGCAGCTTCAGGTATGTCCTGGATATCCCTTGTACTTTTCAATGATCCTAAGTGTTCACGTGACGTTGTGCCTGTGCAAATGCCTGTACTGAAGCTGTTGGTTGCCTTCCGGACCCGTACACAGCGGTGCTGTTCTTAATTGAGGTCTCTCCGCCTAGCTGCACATCCGCCTACGGAACCTCATTCACCTGTACGATATTCTAGTAGCAAGATTGTGTCGGCGAAAAGGTCCTAGCAAGGACACAGACAAGCCTGCGAGTATCTCCTCACTTCACCAAATCTGCTGATACGCTGAGACAGCACCATGTTATCAAACGATCCCTTAGTCGATGCTTTGTTTCGAGCGTTGGTTCCAGGCGGCATGTCCTGGGAGGTGCATGAACCGAGCTCTTGAACACAATCTGCTGTTGAGCGAATGCCGGTGTTTGGCAGCGGTGCAACGAAGCAAGCCTCCAGATCGGAGAATACTACACGGTTTATGGCTCCAATGAGGTGCTGTAGCTGGGTGCATCTTTACAAGGGACGTATTGAAGCAAGTCGGAGAATTAGAATAGACTGTGTTACGTATGGGCAACGCAAAACTGCTTTGCAGGAACCCACAGGTCCTTCCGAGAGCAACAAAAGAGGACGTCAGCAAACTGCAGACCGTGCGCCGGTGCGCAGTCACGTTGCTTGTGTATTGCCATGGCCTGAGCGTCATCTTCATGGAATCCTTCAGCTTCGTCCGGAAGCATTTCCCCTCCGTCTCCCTATGCGTTCTCTGGTAAAGCATATTGTTCGTTTGTTGCCCTGCACGCGGAGTTCTGCCTCATCTCAAGCACACCTCGCATTCTCTATCGGCCCTTGGCCGCAAAAGGTCAGAAAACACAAAAGACATCGGAGATTCATGCAGGCAGTAACAACGGCACCAACCGCAAAGAAACCCAAGAAAGGGAGGCAAGCAAAACGCAGTACAGTGCCCGCACAGGATGATGAAGTGCTTCCAAGTGGTTCAAAGACAGCTGCCACAGCAGTCATCGGGGCAGCAGCAGGAACCCGCAGAGCAAAGCAGATCCCTGATATTGCTCCTGTAGCCACTGCACAGCAAGTACAGCACGATGACCCTGTTCCAGCACAAGTTGCCGCAGAGAGGGGTGGCTCAGCATCAGCTAAATCAGCTGCTGAACCGGACGAGGCCCCCATGAAGAAGAAGCCAGCAAGGTCAAAAGGTACGAGTGCAGAATTTAAACTCTCTCACCTATATGTTAGTACACATGTGTCACATCACGCATGCACGACATTCGTTCTTCCAGAAG
The DNA here is from genome assembly GCA_032359135.1 of Ulvella scutata. Classification (NCBI taxonomy): domain Eukaryota; kingdom Viridiplantae; phylum Chlorophyta; class Ulvophyceae; order Ulvales; family Ulvellaceae; genus Ulvella; species Ulvella scutata. Next base: position 63,159 of record JAUMHD010010760.1, read on the forward strand.
AAGCACAACGAAAGAGTACAGCTATGGCAGAGTTACAGTACAGTGGTTTTACTTCTTGCCTAGTACATGCAGCAGTAAAGTACAGCTACTTTGCTACACGTAGTACACAAGAATACGTGTAGTTTCTGTACAACGTATGGCACAGTAGTTCAGCTACTCTGAAGTACAAGAAGTATGAACTACAAGTGTCGCAGCTGCAAGAAATTCAACTTCTTGATTCGATGAACATCCATACATCTAGAGCACAGGTGCACATACGGTGCACGAGAGCAGCTGTACACCATAGTACTGCAGCATTGCTGCCCATACAACAGCAACTACAGTGTGTTTCTCAGCATCAACTACAAGCGCGTTTGGGACTGACACGTTGGGAGCATGGAGGAGCTTGACATTGGCGAGCGATTCGCTATTCTAGGACCAGAGCCCAGACTCACATCGGGGTATCGTTGACAACGTGTCAGCCACAGTCAGCCAAATTCAACTTCTATTCTATCACGGCCAGCCAGGATAATAACTATGAGTTGCTAATAACTATGAGTTGTTACACGTAACGACCCCCAGAAAGAATACTTCGTGCTATATTCGCTGACGTAGTAAGTCCTTCACCATTCCTTAACTGCATCCCTGCTTCTCATAGAGCACCGCACTTGTGCTAGTAGCAGAGCAGATCACACCAGTGCACTGTTCTGATTGTAGTTCTAGTGCAAGACATCAGAGCAGAACACAGTGCCCCTCTGGCCACCAAGTGCGAGGCTGCTTTCAGTTGCACAACCATCATCACTATCGCAGTTTGGCCAACACTCCTGCCAGAACCCTCCGTGACAGCGCTGTTCTGTGACGATTTGATTCAGGAAGTCATTTTTTTGTAGATGCTTGTTGCTGCTGGATGGTAGAATATTTGCCACTTATCTCAACTCCCTTTTCCAAGGCCTTGCTCTGTGGGTTTCGTGGATTTAGGATCACCTGGTACGTGTCTGGTATGAGTAGTGTGGGGGCTGGCATGCAGGTAAGGATGCCCTAGATGACCAGCCTGTTCCAGAACCGCCAACTCAAAGGCCCGCACGAGCGGCGCGCGCGAAAGGTGGCGTAGGTGAAAGGCCGACGGGCACCAGTAAACTTAAGTCACCAGCATCTGCTGCCACAGGAATGGCGACACGCATGAAAGGGGTCGCAACGCGAGGTGCGCAGGGCACCCGTAGCCACAATGAGGACCTTGCTGCTCCTCAGGAAGGTTCCGAGGGCATGAAAGAGGGCACTGCGAGCGCGGACAAAGCGCCGCCGAAAACAGACAAGCGCGCCACGAGAGGGTCGGCCCCCCGTAGCCGCAGCGCCGCCGCCCGTAGCCACACTGCGGCGGCAGGGACTGTGGACTCAGACATGGTTGAGGTTCCTGAGGCCCCAAGCAAAGCGAAAGCAACGCAGAAACGCCAGAAAGGTGCACGTCGCGAGAAAGCTGACGCCCCCACTACCGCCCCTGCCGCTGCGGTTGTGACGTCTGATGTAGTTGGTGATGCGCCGGGTGATGCAGCTGGGCCATCAGCTACGACAACCAGGCCCACATCCAAACGCGTTGCGGCGCGCGCGTCTGCAGTGGCGACACGTGGCCCTGAACAACCGGTGGGACAACCTGTTGTTGAAGCGGCCACCGACAAGCCTGAGAAAAGGACTGGTAGGCGTGTGAGGCAGGCTGCGAAGGCTAGCAGAGAACCAGACAACGCTGTTGCGGCCACTGCGCGGCGCCCTGTGGCTGATGTTACCGTGGCTGCGACGGTGGATGTGGAGGATGTGCCGTCGAAACGCTCGCGGAAGCGTTCTGTCAAACTGTATGACGAAGAGGAGCCTGCAGAGGCTGCAGCACCTGTACCCACTGCTCTTCAGCCGAAGAAGCGTTCGCGCAGAGGGGGCACACGCGCGTCCGATGATGCTGTGGTCGCCGCTGCGCAGCCTGAGGTGGAGCAGGCGCCTGCGGCCAGTGGCAGTATTCGGCGCTCCGCTGTTAGCGGCAGTGCGTCAGGCGCCGCAGGCGCCAGCGCAGCCGCGCCAGCGGCCGCGGGCGCGGCCGCCGGCACATCGCCAGCTGCCCCCCCGCAGCCGCTACTGACGCGGCGCCAGCAGGCTGCGCTCAAGCAGACTACTGCCACCGCGGCAGCGGCGCCTGGCCCTGTAGCGTCTCAGGACGTTGGCAAGCCCGCGAAGAAAGGCGCAGCAAAGAAAGCTGCAGATGCGCCTCAGCCACAAGAGTCAAAGGGTGCAGCTCCATCAAAGGCTGCCGCTAAAAGCACCAGCAATGCCAAGAACGGCAACATGGGTTCCAGCGACGGGGAGGAGGCCGGCTCTGGTGCAAGGAAGAGCTCACGCAGACCAGTCCCGAAAAAACTGTTTGTGCCCGACCAAAACTTCCCTCCGGAGGGTGTGGACCCGGCTGCGACAGCCGCAATGGCTACAAGTGCTCCACCGGCACGCTCCAAGCCTGCAAGATCTTCCACAGCACCACCTCCAGCCGCCACCGCAGCAGCAGGGGGCAGTAACGGTGCAGTGGCTGCAACCGGCGCAAGCAAGTCACGCAGCCGCAGCAAATCGGCGCCAAAACGGTCGCAACGCAACGTCGCCCCTGTAGCCACCTCGCGGCCCTCTACGAGCGCTGCTGCGAAAGCAGCGCCAAAACGCGGCATGCGGTCGCTCGCTGAGATGGCTACAGGTGCGCGCGTGAGCTCGCAGTCTCGGTCCAAGCAAGCAGATCAGTCTGCAGCCGCGGCTAGCGGGGCCGAGGCAGAAGGCGATGAAGAGCAGGAAGGTGCGCTGGAAGGTGCCGGTGCTGGCACAGAGGTGAAGGCGAATGCAGGTGGTGACGCAGGCGGGCGAGGTGGCGTAGGCGATGTCGAGGCTGGCGAGGAGAGCGAGCACAGCAGCGGTACGTGTCCTCTGAAATTGGAGATACTCTTGGCGATAATCTTGAAGATAAGCAGACCCTAAAATTTCGGGTGACAGCCCACTCCTATGGGGGGCTTACTGCGTTGTGTGTACGGTTTCGAATCCTAGTAGGGTTTTATTGTACCGCCAAAACTTGAAGTTGCTGCTGTTCGTGGGTATCTTTTTGTCGCTCATGTTGTGCGTTTTCGGCTTGCAACTTCTCGGTGTTGTATCAATGCACGAACTACTAGTATCACAATATTCCAGCTGCGGCAATACAATTTCACTGCTGTTAAAATGAAGGACTGTGTGCAGCCGAACATGCCGCACCAGCTGATGAAGCAGCGGCCACTGGCACTGTGGCGCGCGAAGAGATGTTCAGTATTCTACCAACTCGGTGCGTGGTTCCCCCTTGTAGCCACGTAGCATCTGCTGCTGAAGTACCGTTTTTTGTTGGGAAACGCCTCCATGAAGGTTTATGTTGTGCCATTCCACTGTGTTAAGTCCGTTGCTTCTGTCTGTTATAGTTCTTGCGCATCTGTCTACTCTCTTTTCGGTTTGTAAGAGTATGTAGAAAAACGTGCTTAATTGTTTTAAAGTTGAAGTTAGTTCGACGGTGCAGGGTGAGCCACAAGCTGACCGCCCACCTGGATTCAAAGGTCGTTGAAATGCTGGCTGGACCCTCTGCTTCCCATGCATACGCCGATGCACCCGCTGATCTTGAACCAGAACCTTCCTTCGATATTCCCCCTGTGGCCGCAATCGGCCCAATGGAAATAGTTCCAGCGGTCGTTCTCGACGAACTCGACCACAACCGAAACACTGGTCTAGAACACCTTCCAGACGCTTCCACAGCGCAGAATGAGACTGCCGCCCCCAACCCAGCGCATGCTGCGCCAAGCACGTCGGAGTATTTTTATGCTCCTGTAGCAGAGTCAGACGGCAGCGCACAAAAGAGTGGCCACAAGGGCACCAGCAACAGCGTGCGGTCACCCGCAAAACGCGGTGGCACTAGGCGTCAGACTAGGGCCCCTAAGACACATGCGAAAGACGCTGCGGCTGACAATGGCACTGGGGAGGCTGCACCAGAAGGGGTGGCGGAGGAGGTGGTGGCTGACCAGGGTGTTGTTGCTGAAGGCGCTGCTGATCAGGAAATGCATGATGCGTCTAAACATCAGCTGGCACCTGAAGCGGAGGTGGCAGCAGAAAAAGGTGTGTGCTTGACAGTCGTTTTTTCATTTTTGGGCCATTAAAATGAACTGCTGGGGTTCCTTTTTTATTTTATTTTTCTCCAACATTGTATTTAACAAACCAGAAAGGTTGTGCGCACGGTGTGCCATGATGTTTCCGTTGAATGCGGTTGGCGCGCGTGTGTCATGCAATCTGCTCAGGCTAGCA
>JAUMHD010010871.1:0-33508 GCA_032359135.1 Ulvella scutata
GTGTGTGTGTGTGTGTGTGTGTGTGTGTGTGTGTGTGTGTGTGTGTGTGTGTGTGCGTGTGTGTGTGTGTGCGTGTGTGCGTGTGCGTGCGTGTGTGATTGGGCGTGCAGGATTTGAATACAGTGCTTGAAGGGCGCGCACCTGGCTGACCAAAGAGCCTATAGCAGCTGTCACTGCCATAGTATTTGCAATTGTGATGGCTGCTTGTGTCGTCTCGACTCTGTTACATTGCTCAAACTCGCGCCTGTAGTCGCCTTGTTTGTAACACTTCCCGGCCGCAGGAGACGGCATCCTGTGCTTAAACCTTGGCCACAAAACCTGAAATCCTGCTGTCAAAGCTTCACAGAAGGTTCATACTGCTCTTGTACTGGTCAGCGAAAGCAAAGGTACCAAGCTCGACTGGTTACTGCGGCGTCGGATAGACGTTTTATAACGCTGCCACGGAAGCCAAGACGATCACAGGGGGGGATGTTGTGTAGTATGTGCTTCGTCGTGCAACTTGCTACACCTTTGGCGCTTTTGCACGCGTCACTGGATTCGCTAACTCTCCGTGCCGTGCTGCGCATGCCGCAAGGAGGGTTTTCGAGGTTTTGGTCCTCGATTCTTTCCAATTCGGTTTTTTCTATTCATCACAGATCAATGGAAAATCGTCGATCTGAGCCCAACAGTTGAGCCTCTCTGCGATTATACAGCTCTGGGTTCATTGGCCAGAGCGTCTTCAATTCTGATGGATTGAAAGGCGGATTCATGATGACGTCGTCTGCCAATGTAGAATGTGATACTGATCCAGACAACAAAGATGTGTCAATTAAAATTCCATCTGTTCTCTGCAGCTGCACACCAAGCAAAATGGGCCGGGCAGATACCTCATGTCAATAAATAAAGTGCATGCAATATACTGCTACACAGCATCAGATCAACTCAATTTTGCAGCGCAGTGTTATTTGCTGCGCGGTACTTTGAATGCTCGCTTCAGACCCTTGTTGTCAGGGGCTGTCTCAGCACGCATGTGCGCTACTCCTGCACCGCCCCCCAGCCGTCGCTTCAGAGACAACATATTGCCCTCTTTGAAGCTGTGGACAGTTTTCTCAGTGGTCTTGCCAGAGCCGCCATCATTGCATGTGCTGCCCACTTTGGAGAGGCTGCCAGAAGCTTTCCTCGTGTGTGGCAGCTGTGGAAGCCTGATAACTTTAAGCTTTGTCGCCTGCAACTGGCTTGGAATCCCTGAAGGCACCACACATCACCTCTCATCACGTGATCATGGTCTATGTATGTCAGTAGGATGTGCTGAGATTGTAGCAAGCTGGTACGTGGGTATCAGCATGCATATACCATGTACACATTACTATTCATGTTCGGGGACTACGCCATACTCATTTTGAGCTTCCGCCTCAGCGCCACAGTGGCGGAAATTTTCATGCAATTCGTCAAAGGGGACACCACCAGAGACCCTTTACGCACCCGGCACAGAAGCTCGAAAAAAATTTCGAGAGGTGGCTCTGGCCGGACCGGGGTTCGAACCCGGGACCTCGTGGTAAAAGCACTGTAGCGCTCGCGGGCCCGCGGCTGATTTCAAGGTCAATCCCAAGGCCCTACTATAGATACTATCCGATAATATACTATAGATACATCCAAAGGTGTGCGAAGCAGCTATGGTTGTATGGAAGGGTACAACTGATCAGACAAGCAAAGATCGTACCTCTATACTTGCCCCCTTGAACTTGCTCACACTCTCTAGAAGCTGCCAACACATGGCCTGGCGGGCACGGCTGGCATGTGCCTGTGACGGCTTGCTGATGCTCATGATGTGCATCTGGAAGGCATTGTGCTGTGCAGCAGGATGTATCTGCAGTGCTGAAACTGCTCTTGCCGTTGCTTTCTTGCTCAACTGGTCTTTGTTGCCGACGTGCATGCCCCACTTCAGTACCAACTGTATCTACGTTCTCCTGGTTATCTTTGTCCGATTTCGGGCATGGTCTGTACTGAGTGGCGTGCTCTCTTTCAGACACAACTGGCGCCCGGCACTTGTCTGTGAATGCCCTGATGGCATCATGCGCAGGCTGCATGGAGAGGCTCGACCTGGTTGCTGTGCTGGGGAGCATTGCCTCACCCCCTGCAGTCTGTTCTTGACTGCAATCAGCCTGAAGGGAAGAGAATACCACTTTCACAGCATCTGCATGCTCTGAAGGCGTCTTCAGGCAGCTGTCATGGACCTCCTGAACCTCTGGCGTATGTCCATTGTCAATCTGCCCAGCCAACAGTTTGTTTGGTGGTGCAGCAGCGGGGTCAGCAAGGGCATGTGAGGCAGACCCATTGTATGATCCTATTTCTCCTACCTGTAGGACGTCCGCATGCCTGCTTCTGACATTGGGCATTCCTGCAATCGCAGCTCCAGGTGTCACTGTATTGTCCGTTGGCACCAGCTGCATCCTTCCACGTGTTGCACTTTTCAGGGGAAAGTCTGGGCTCAGCACAATATCTTGTTCAGAGAACGCATCCAAATAACCTGCATTGTACTCTGAGCCTACACGCTGCGGTGTAGATGCAGCGGGTACAGTTACTTGCATCGATCGAGCTTCCCTGACCCCTGCAAACGCAGGCATCTGGGGCTTTGCGGACTGTGCCTTGCTCACAGACTTACCAACCTTCTGATTTAGTGTCAATTCGTTTTTGAGCCGCTCATCTCCACCTTTTGACTTGCCGATGAGTAGATTTTGAATCAAAGACTGGGTTTTGGTGGCAGTTGAGGGTGCATCAACGCATGATGCACCAGAGCGTGCAGTTTCTGGTTCTGCCAGAAGCGGAGAAGGAGTGTCCTGCAGAGGTGTATGCATGCTTTCTGGCTCTGCTGATTCTGTCCAGTGCTGGGTGCTTGCTCCTGCAGTTCTAGGAGCTGCTGACGTGCTTTGTGTCTTTCTTCGAGAGGTGAACTGGTCCCATATGCCACTGTGCATCGTGCAGGGCTTGGAGGGCAGAACCCCATTGTCCTTGCAGAGACTTTTGACTGATTGAGCTCTTTTTAAACAAGCAGCATTATTCTCCACGTCTGCGCTAGACTCTGGTTGCACTGCAAGCTGTGTTTCAGAAGCCAGAAAACTTCCTGAGGTTGTGTAGGATTCCAACATCCTGATCTCCTGTGTTGCAGGCGCAGCCTTGCAAATATCTGCCCTGCTTGAATCATTGAACCCAAAAGCAGACACCAAGGAGCGTTTGGATTCGAGGAAGGTTGGCCCTGGCTGTACATGCTCTGTGTGCAGCATATTAGGCAATTCTGGAGCTGGTGCATCACGAAATTTGGGCTGACTTGTCGGCAGATGCGGTTTGCATGAAGAACGTGCAAGGATTTCTTGCCCTGAACTTGCACCAACAACAGCTTTGCTGACCACTTGCATGTCTTTGCCCTGCTGTATAGCTGTACTTGCACTGCAGTTGGCATCATTGCTGGGCTCTGAGGCAAGGATTTGCCGAGCGCGCTGTATCAGATGCTTGAGTGCTTTCCGCCTGCTGACTGGTGGGGCTGGAGCTGATACTGATGCATCAGCATGCTGAACTGCTTGAAGAGCCTGTGATGCAGCTGTGCCATGAAGTGATGGTGTTTTAAGGATCTCATGAGTGGGTGCAGGTGACTGTCTGCACGTGTTGTCAGGGCCACCAGGTTTAAGAGTTGGAGAGTCTGGACTGGGCTGCACGTGTGAAGAACATGCGTATACTGCAGCAGACGGTTGTGGCTCACTTCTAGGCGCAGTCTGTAGATGTGCCGTAGCTGTTGCAGGTGTTTCTGCCTGCGGCATCGTGGAGGGTATTGAGTCTGGTGGCGCCACCGCCTTGTCTTGACGAACTGTTCCTGTTCTGCTTGGGTGCGCGTCCTGAAAGTTTGCACTTGAGTCCACAATACAGATATCTTCGTTGGAGCATGGTCCGTTCTCGGTATTCGCAGCTGGATGCAGATGTTCTGTGAGGGCCCCATGCTCCCCAGCAGCTGCTGCCATCGAGTGCACTCCGACCGTCTGCCGGGATGCATCAGCAGGTGCGCTTGCCTGAGTGCGTCCAATACTATTCGGATCGCTGCTCTTCACAGCGTTGCTGACACCTGTGGGTGGAGGAGCATGCAGCGAGGTCATCTGCCACACATCAGAGTTGGGAGACGAATCACACGCTGGTGTCACAGCTGCCCTCACAGCAACATCCATCTGAGCTGCATTGCACTGCATTGAAGCTGCCAGCTCTGCTGTGGATTTGCCCTGTACATTGTGGTGATGTGAGTTATGTAGGTGCGCTGGGGGTAGTGGATGAGCTGCCGTGCCATGCTTCACATGCGCCACCCGCTCAGCAAGAGTTTGATGATGTACGGGGGTAGCTGACTTCTCCTGTTCATACTGCATTGGCTGCACTGCTCCTGAAGGCTGTGGTTGAGGCCGGAAAGTATCAGAGTTTAGTTCCCTGGCCAGCCGCGTGACCCACTCTGATGCCCGGTGCCGAGGCACAGGGGCTGCTGGTTCAGACGTGACCAGGTTGCCTGACCCTGACACGGCTCGAGCATTTGCAGCTGCTGGAACAGCTGTCTGTTTCTGCTCTGTGGTGGCACACATGGAGCCTTGTGTGGTGGAGCCAATGAGCGGGACATTGTTCCGCAAGGCTTGGAAGTCCTGAGGAGTTACACCTGCAAATGAACAGTACTGATGCGTACAAGATATCCGAGGGTGAACAGAACGATACTGATGGATCAAAGCAATAGGAATATGTGGCCACAGTACCTGGCACGTGCATCGGCGGGCGAGCATCACCACCTGTGACATACACTGGAGGCTTGCTAGGGCGCTCCTGCCTTAAATCAGCTAGCGATTTGATTGTGTGTGTAATAGGAGTCACTATGTCACCTCCAATCACTCTGTCAGACAGAATTGCAGCTACAATCCGCACATCTCCTGTCACCTTGTTCCGGAGTGTTGTGGTGTTCTCCATAGGTTGCTGGATTGCTGCAACATCAAAGTATCGGGAGAGCAGCAGGCTGTCATCGTTCAAACAGCCCACAACAAGCCAACAGAACGACTTGCTGCGGCCAGGTTCTGTACATTGCACTGTGACCTTGACCTTGGGCAGCCTGTCCCCACCTGTATTCAATCTATCTCCTTTACCAAAAGCTTGTCGCTGCTAAGGGCAGGCACTACTGCAATGGGATGGTCTGAGGAGAACAAATTCAGCTCATTCTTCTGTTGACTGGTGCACGTGTGTTTGACATCAGGCAATCTGACGTTTGCAGCAGTACGAGCTCTCATGGTTGGTATCGATTCTGGGGCACCATACCAAGTATCTGAACATCCAAGGAGCAAGGGGGTGGTAGGAGTTTCTTTGCATCTTCTCTCTTGGTGTCACCCCAAGGATACAACTTTGTGGTCACAAGCTCGAGCTGCCTGGGGTCAGCGGCGATGAAATCTTTCATTGATCTGATTCCAGCAGCCAGCAGCCTTTGTACAAGCACGTTGCCGACTCCAGGAACCTGCAGCCGCTACTAATATGCATTCAGTGGGACTCATTGAATTAACATGGACACTTTGTCTGCGAACACTCCATGCATGCTGCAGACCTGCAACCTTGTTCTGCGCAGTAGCACCTTGCAACGAAGAATATTCACGTCCTCAGCGAGCGTAGAGACTGTGCATACCTGGCGACAGGTGCATTCATAAGCATCCCACATTTTCTGCAGCAATGCACGGTGCAAGCGGATTGCCGCTGTCATTGCAGCGAAACGCCTCTGAAACTCGTAGTACCTGGATGCATCGTACCAAAAACGTCTGACTCTGCTTAAGGTTCTTGCCAATTCTCTACCTTTTTGTCTCTGCTGGGTTCTAAAGCACTCTGAATTTGGTTAGAATTGAACAGATCTGAATTCCTGCATGCTTGATGTAGAAAATCTTGACCAGTAGATGCTTCCAACATCTAACAGGATGTGTGCGATCAGCCCTCCCGAAGCACACCTGATCATGCAGGTGACAATTCTGAGGCCATTCTGAATCACTTTTGCTGAGTCACTGATCATGCTGTAATCAATGGAGGGGCCGTGCACACCACCTGCTGCAAGGCAAGAATTCACCTGCAAGAGCATCTTCCTCGAGATTAGGGCGGGGGGGGGGGGGAACACCTCGCAAGCGATGTTGTCACATCATTACGTCAAAGATGTAAGCCCACACCAGAACAAAGGACTTCTCCCATGCCTCAGACAGCCTTTGTTTGCGCTTGCCACTGTCTGTGCCGTCTCGCACCATGTACGAGCTCCCGGGGGCATTGCCTTCTCGCACTGAAGCTGCATGATTCAGTTCATTGAGAGCCTTCTTCTCTGTCCGCCGGAGCATCACATCTGAATTCTCTGAAGCCTTGCAGACAATCTGCACCCCACAGTGTGTTGCACTCTCCAAACCCACACATGAATACAGGACGGGTATCAACGTATGGTGACATGTGTAGCTGACAGTGTGTGAGGTCTGACAAACTAGAGCGTGCCTCGAGGAGATCACGTGGAGAAGCTGCGTCTGGAACTGCGTTGATCATTACCATAGTGGCCAGCTGCACGCAGTGTTTGCACATCAGCAGTGATGGGTCCTTGGGAGTGATGGAACCATCTGCAGAATTGATCTCGATGAGGCCGCTGTCCTGTAGCTTCTGTAAAGGCACATCAATGAACAGGTGCATCGCTTGCTGGGCAATGGAATCTGGGGTGATGCCCAGGGCTGTGAAGCCGTACTGTGCTGGGTTCTTGAACACTCTCACCCAGAACAAGCTCTTTTGCAACCAGGCATGTGCCTGGTTAACAGACGTCACAATGCGCTGCGCAATGTCTGCGTTCAGGAACTCAGTGCTGCACCGGTGCAGGTTAGACTCCACAGGCTTGCGCCCATTTGCTGCACATTGCACATGCCTGGTTGCATCCAGACTTTGACAATCAGACCAAGAGCTTGCAAGCATGGTGCAGCACCCAGCATGCAAGAATCTGAGTAGAAGACAGAGTGAGTACCTAGGTTTTGGTAGCGAGTCCTGTGCTCGCTCTTGGTCATGATCACAGCTGTGGCTGAGGACTCAAACTGGGGCCTACCTGCACTCAGAAAATGTATCATGGCCTAATTGAGGTCATACACTGACAGGGCTCCAGCACATGCTGCTGAAGGTGCTGTGCAAGGGCGCCTGAAGCAGTGCACCTGCTCTGCCGATCATCTGCAGACACTCTCCCTGATCATATTCCTGATAGCTGGAGGGACCTTTGCCACCATCCGAGCAGTAGCGTTGTGTGCCCTTGATGATCACCAGATACGCTGGCAAGTTCACACCCTGCGTTCCACATCCCACAGTTCACACACTGCAGCATGCAACAGAATACAGAACACTGTCCGAGCAGCTTCTGGTCAGCTCATTGCATGGCAGTGTTGCCTCAGGCACCAACACCACAGATTGCAAACACCAAGGACAGCATACCTGTGCAAGGGTTGCCGTTGCTGCAATACACATCAGGTCACGGCTGATGTACAGCTGCTCCACCAATGCTCTATCTTGATGTGACATTGCAGCATGGTGCCAGGCGAGACCTTGCACAATAAAGTCTACGAGTGCCTTGTCCTGTAGTGCTGACGCAGCCTGACGCAGCCTCGCCTGCTGTGCAGAATTCCTCACAAAGAAACTGGGACTTTGCACACGTACATGCTTGCTTGCATCAATGATCTTGTTGCAGCATTCCACTGTACCTGAATCCGACCACGCCACTGTAGCGAAATTGTTGTGGCTACCAGGGTCATTTTTACACATAGCGAGTAACAAGTTTTGCATTTCACCGCACCCTTCCTGCTGCTGCAGAAGATCATGACGGGCTTCTGCTGCCAGTGCTCCTGAAGGATGGGGAAGACCTTTTCGTTCAGGTGTCTTTCAAATAAGAAATCGTTCTTGCCTGGTGGAAATGCCTTGACCACCGTTCTGATTGTCACCGGCCGCATCTCTTCTCCAAACACCTTGCAGCCCTCATCAGGCGCCCTGATCCATCTAGCAACATCGTATACATTGGGGATGGTCGCGGACGCTGCAACTATGCGAAGATTGCTCAAGTTTGTGCCATGCATTTGCGGCATTGACCCCAAGGCTTGCAAGCGACAGACAACGCCAGCCTCCAAAGTGGGGCCACGAGTTTCTGACACTACGTGCACCTCGTCAATCAGGAGCAAGGCCACATCTGAAACAAAGCGCATGCTACCTGTGTCAAAGCACCTCCGCGAGAGTGCATCCAACTTCTCCCTGCACACACAATGAGTGTGCTGGGCTGCCTCCAGCAGAATCGATAGAGATGCTGCTTGTCCGCAACGTACGGTGTTGTAGCAATGACATCAGCCTGTGTAAGATCAAGGGCTTCAGCTGAGTCTCCGGTACACTCAACGATGCTGATGTTTAAATTTCCAAATCTGTTGATCCAGTCTTTGACACGCTCTTGGATCAGCGCTTTTGTAGGTGCCACATACACCACCTTGTATTGGCCTTTGGCAAGACACCACTGACCTGCGGCAAGATCCACTTACACCCATTTTCAGAATCAAGCTGCAAGGCTTTGCCTTGTTTGCCGGTAAAGCTTCGAAGTAGCCTGGATGGGGCCATATGTCATCCTTGATGGCAAGCAAGGACCTGGACTGTGATTGTGGACAGCAAGAAACTTACCATCGGGATCCAGGTGCCTAGACAAAAGCCGCAACATGCACAGCTCCAGGGTGACGGTTTTGCCTGATCCTGTGGGTGCTGCGATAACCTGCATGGAGCAATTGTTCCCAGCAGGTGGAAACAGTCAAGACACTAGTGTCATACACGTGTCTTGGTACCCGGCGTAGACACTCACCATGTTGACATCTGTCTGGAAGCACTCTTGGAAGCAGTCCGACTGTACCTGCATGACCAGCATTGCACTGTCAGCCCAGAACTCCAGCCATGTAGCACCGTATCTCGTTTGAGACTCCTGCACTGGACACTACGATAAATGGTGCAAATTACCGCATTAAACAGCTTGAAGGCAGAGAAGGCATCACGAAACGGCTGTGGCAGTTCACTGACTCGCCGAACAGAATTCATTTCTTCCGCCCGCACGAAAATTACCACACACAACACATATAGCGTGTCAGCACAAAACTGTATTCAGGTGGCCTGAGCTTCGATTTGTGATCGGTATTATTACAGGTGCCACATTGGCAGCACACCAACGGTTGCCCAAACAAAGTTATTGTACCTGTCAGTTGCAGTAGTAAGAGCTGCTTTTATATGAGAACCAGTTCATGTTCGTGCTTGATTGCGCGATCGAAGCCAGGAATTCAACCTGTTTGTGACTCGGCAGATTCCATTCTGACCATCGCGCCGCATACACGACTCGCAAGACCGTCACGCTTCCAGAGATTGTGCAATGCCATTCGATCAGAGTTCCCGGCCACGAGATTTCCGTTCGGGGAATGTGCCGCGGCATGCCGGCGACCGTGTTGGTCAATCTGATGTGTCTCCAGTGCCACTCAAATCACTCAAATCAGAACCGGTACCATGGTACGCCAGGGCATGCGCACAGTACAAGGGCAGCACGTGGGTGGCACGAAACAGGCCCTCTCTTCTCTGCTGTACCATGACTGTTTCGCTGTTTAATTCCGGTCTGCTGTATGTTCGCGTGATTGGGCAGAAGATCGGGCGAGTCTGAGACAGATCGTGCAACGCATCGCGCTCCGCATCCTAGCTCATACAGTAATCGAGTACATCTCGCGAGTACATCATCCTACGCCAATCTGCATCCAGGCTTAGGCAGTGGTTGCATCTACAGCACCTGCAGCACATCCCGAGCAAGGCTCGCAAGGCTAATGCAGCGTTGCTCAACCACTATGGCATCGATGAAAGCGTGTCAACATGTTTGTAGGGGTTCCAGTGCTGTTAACGTGGGTATATGGCAAGGGCACCGTGCCTTTCTCTGTTTGAGTTGTAGTCAAACATGCCAGCGGACCTGCAGAAGACGGAAAACCGTTGCTTTCCACGCTGCTGAAGCACATTCTCATAGTGAATCACATTCTCATAGTGTTGGATGTGGTTCTCATAGTGTAGGATGTGGTTCATCGTGTGGCCATGGTCACGATCACTACGTGCTCAACGAGGACTGGGGACCAGCACAGCAATTTGTGTTCAAGAGCATACTCCAGCGTTCAGGGGTCATCAAGTACTCTGAGTTCGTAGCACATAGTATAGCAGCTGCCCTCGCCTCTGCAGCTCTGTTGCTAATCAGTGCAATTTTCGTTTTTAGCACGACTGGCTCTACGTTTGGAAGCTTTAGCACACTGGAGAGCACAATCGCAACACTGGCAGCCATGGGCTCATTGACCCTGTCAAGTATACCTGCAATAACAGATGCTGTGGTTCAAGTGCGCCCCTCCGCATCCTATCTAGCCACTTGTGTGCATGCAACAGCTGTGAGCACTACAGCTGCGAAACCCGCTCACTCTCGGCACGCTAATGCAGGCGCTTAGTTTCAATGTTGACTCTCATACACTGATGTCTCTGGGAGGCATTGGCTCCTTCCTTCTTGGCCTTCCCCTGGAAGGTGCCTTGTTGTTCTTTCTGTTCCACTTTGCACATGTGCTGGAGTCCAAGCTTGTGTCCGGGGCAGAGCGTAGCCTTGAAGGGCTATTAGATGGTCTACCACAGGCAGTAACGAAGGTGGAATCGTTGCCAAACGGATCGATCCAATGGGCCAATCAGCAGCAAGTGAGAGTGGACGCTGTAGCCGTTGGCACGCTCATTGTTGTGAAGCCCGGGGAAGTGCTTCCTTTAGATGGCACGGTTGTAGAGGGGACCGCGCTAGTAGGTATGAATCCACTGAAGCTGAGAAATTTTTTTACTGCTACCCACATGAGCCACTGTTGAAGTAAGTTCGCTGCTTCAACATGTGCCAGGCATTGACGTTCATCGAGGTAAAACCTTGCGAACTCTAGTGATCTGTTTCTTCATATGCAGGGCAAGAAAACATCACAGGCGAGAGTTTGCCAGTCCTGAAGCGCATCGGCTCAGAGGTGGTGTCTGGCGGTCACGTGTACGATGGCACGCTCGTGGTTACCACTACAACCAGAAGCTCGAACTCAACAACTGCACAAATTGCCGCCATGGCACAGAGTTCCATGAAGAAGAAGGCGAAGGTTGAGGGCTTCCTGTCCAAGGTCACACGCAGCTGGAGTCAAGTGCTGATTGGTTCCACAGCTGCACTGCTGGTTTCACTGTTGCTTGTTGGCATCCCGCTGCATGGCAAGCACGGTGCACTGTACCGTGCATTGGCGGTTCTCACTGCAGGGGCACCTTGTGCCTTGGCCCTGGTGCCCCTTGCTTTCGTGTGTGCGATGTCTGTCCTCTCTCGCCATGGAGTACTCGTGAAAGGCAGCAGTGTGCTCGATAAGCTTGCAGCTACGTCAATGGTAGTGCTTGATAAGACAGGGACACTCACCGAAGGGCGCTTGAGATTCACGAAATGTGTTGAGCTGGCAACACACCAGTCTCGTGTTGATGAGAACGGTGCGGTGGCAAAAGCTGCGGCTCTGAGCTTCAAAGGAACGCATCCAGTCTGTGATGCTGTGCTTGCAGAGTATGGCTCACGCAAGCAGCAGCTGAAAGACCAGCTCCCGCAGGTGATTGACTTCAAGCTGTCACCTGGGGCTGGCATGACTGGGCGAATAGATGATACTCTGTGTCTGTTTGGGTCAGAAGACCACGTGCAACGGCATCTGAGCTTGCAGCAGAGAAAGCAACTCTCTGACGTAGTTTCTGACGCAGCCGGCAAAGTGTGCTCGGTACTAGTTACTGGGAAGCGCAAGGGGGTTGAAATCCAAGCCATGGATGTGGAGAGCATCCACGTTTTTACATTCTCGGACAAACCAAAGCGGGGCAGTGTGGCAGGTGTAGAGGCAATCAGGCGGATGTGTCGAGGAATTCGTGTGTACACAGGAGATAATGCAGCAAGTGCTGCTGAAATGGTGAAGCATGTAGGGGTGCAGCCATCAGAGGTGACTGCAGACTTGTCACCTGCACAGAAAGCTCGCATGCTGCAAGAGTTGCAGCAGAATGGCAACAGGATTCTGATGGTTGGTGACGGGTTGAATGATGCGCCAGCACTTGCTCAAGCGGACGTCAGCGCAGCGTTTGCTAGCTCCTCAGAGTCTTCTATTGCAGGCGCTGCAGATGTGATCTTGCTACAGGATGGAGCAAGGAGCTCTGCTACCCTGACAGCACCGAGCGACATGGGCCGTGTTGCTTTCGTTATGTCAGTGGCCCGAGCTGTACGTGCGAACGTTCTGCAGAATCTTGGGCTGGCGCTTCTGAGCATGATGTGTGCAGTTGTGCCGTCTGTACTGGGTATTCTGCCGCTCTGGAGTGCTGTTCTCCTGCATGAGGGTAGCACTGTTCTAGTTGCGTTGAACAGCTGCCGTCTGCTGTTGCTACGGCCTGCTGTGCCTAAGCAGTAGTGCTGTTGAGCATAGGCTGTTAGTGTTCCTGAAGAAAGAATGTTGAATTGTGCACAATATGCTCAGCTGCAAAGCGAGGGTTTCCGCCGAAATCTCTGCTAACCCATTCCACGTGTGCACAGAACACACAGCATGTTGACGGCCACCGAAATAGCTGCGCGGTCCGCAAGCGCATCTATGTGAACGTCTGCTCCATCTGCCTCTTGCTCAGCGTTGGACACACGTGTGCACCCTGCAGCGCGCTGGCGGATACGTAAACGAATTATGACGACCCCGCAGCCACAAACCGAGCATGCCGTGCATGTCGATGAACGTCCGGAGCCCAAGCGTCCGCTTGCAGTAGGTATAAGATGATTGCACACTTCGCACTTGTGCTTGGTCCCAGGCTGTATTGTGCTGTCCGCAGTTGTACGTCGGAACAGAACAGCCGTAGTTGAAACCACGTGCCCTGCATGCGATGGACGCCAACGAGCTTAGCGAGTTGTTGGAAGATGTTCGTGAGTACATGAAATACGTAGGTACGGGGGACAATGCGTCTGTTCTTGAGACCATTAAGAACGTCGCCAAAGAGAACACTGCAGCGTCATCGGCCATCGGCCACATAGTCGAGCAGTACCTTCTGAAGGTGTGCTGACTTAAACCAAGGTCGCGTGTGTTCGGTACCCTCGGTTGTGATTCGCTTGCGTCGATGTGTGCGACTAAGCGTGCAGGCGGATCCAGCACACAAGATCGGTGCTCTGTTGTGCATTGATATCATCGTACAGAAGATCAGGGAGCCATATCTCTCTTATTTCAGTGCGAACATTGCAAAGGTTCGTCCTGTTGGCTCTGGGTGTTGCTCCACTACCAATTATGCCCAGCGCCTCACTGGCTGTCGTTCTGTGCAGATGTTTGCAGAAACATGGAAGCATTCTGGCGACGCTAGCAGGCGGCGGATGGAAAAATGGGTGAATCATTATGATAAGAACCAAGTGTATCCTCCTCATGTTGTAGCCCAAATCCGAGCAGCCATAGACCCTGACGGTTCCAACAAGGCTGCAGCTGCCAAGAGAGCAGATCCAAGGCAGAGGACACAGATGCAGCCTAGAAGTGCTGGTGCAGTGCTGGCCCATGGCCCGCCGGCTAGGTTAGACATGCCAGCACATGCTGTGCGAATTCCACCGTACCTGCACACAGCTGCAATGAATGGTACAGTGATGCCACCAAGGCCACCTGGACCACCGTTAATGCCAGCAATGATGCCACCCGCACCACCAGCCTTGGGCACATCTTTTGCCGGGATCAGGCTGCAGGTATGTGTGTGGGGCCAAGGCAAGACATTTGCCGAAAGTTGTGTTCAGCAAGCGCACTCTGAATTGTCTGGAAGTGTTTTTCCGCTCCTTCTGTTCATACAATGCTACTTTCTTTGCGACATCAAAACTCCCACTGTCCGTTCAATGGCTCCAATCACGCGCGACCGTGAATTTCCTTCTTGGGAACTAAAAACAGAATCAGATGTATCAGTTCCGTCTGTAAAGCAGACATACCTGCGTAAAGGAACAAGGCTACACGGTGGGTGTTCGGGCTCAAGGGGTAGGGCTTGAAGGCGGGCAACACCAACATGTCTACAATGGGGACAGCATTGGTTTGTATCAGAGTATGATTGGGCAATTGTCAGGTGAGCTGGGGTGTGTCGAGCTGCGTGCATAGAGAATACTGGCATCTGACGCTGACTGATTGGGTCGCACACGTCGAGCACACACAACGGGACGACAATCGATATGATGTTGATAGTGGATTTCTGTGTGAAGGGCGTCTGTGCTACTGTCCTGCCGTTGTCCACCATGGTTGCTGTCTCTTGGCTACGTCCCTTGTTCCAACGCCGGCACTTTCTTACATACTTTAATACGTCTCTGTGCGTTGAAATGTGCCATCGTGTGGCTTCTCGTTGTCTCTGACCATCCGTTATTCCGGCAGATGCGATGCAGGTGCCGCGTATGGAATCCTTGCAGTTCCTTTCTGAGTGCACACGTAAGATACATGTTCACCTCAATGACAAACGAATCGGTCGAGAGCGTGCAAAGAGGGAGGGCAGGGCTGCAAAATCCAGGCAATGGTTCCCTGCATCCGACATGTGGCTGAAGGGCACTGCAGCTGTTGAGTCTGCTGCACCAGTGCAGGAGCGGGATGTGAAAAAGGAGGTATGCTGCATTCCCCTCGTAAGCCTTGCATCATGGTAGTTTCAACATCCTTCAGATGTTAGACCGGGTGTGGGTGTTGCAGGTCAAGAAGGTTGATAAGATGTTTGTTGTGAAGGATGACTCCCAGCAGACTTGTGCAATCAGTGGAGAGCCGTTCATTGAGGAATGGAACGACGACCTGCAAGATTGGGTATACGAGGATGCTGTGCGTATTCCTGCCAACCTTGGTGTTCCAGATCTTCCCAATGGTGCAATTGTCAAGGTTGCGTTGCTGGGAGATTCAGTGTGTGCCAAGATCCGTGAGATGGCAGCAGCTAGCAGAAAGCGTGAGCGAGGGGCACAAGAAACCAACAGATATAAGAGGGTAAGGAGAGAAAGGGATAGTGATGATGATTGAAGCATGCTCAACACTCGTGATGTGAACTAGGCAGTGTACTTGTAAATGAACAGAAACTTTCCAACCAAGGCCGCCATGCATTATCTCATGCTGACTTTTCCATTCCTTGCTTCTTAACACTAATAGTTACCGAGACAATTACAGCAACAGTCAGCACTCCAATGTGCACGCTCGTCAGCCACGGCGCCTGCCCCTCCCTCGGCCTTTGCGTCCGCCACCTGTATCTTCACGTGGTTGCTGTGTGAACAACGACTCTTTTATGTCGTCCCTCTTCTTGAGCCTGTTGGCCCCCTCCGCCGCATCTGCAGCATGGAGCTGTGCCTGCAGTTGCCTTGCCAGCTCCTCATCGCTGTGAATCTGCAACCACAGCAGCACGTACGGCCAATGCTTGCGAGCTAGCATCCCAAGCAAACCTTGACAGGGGACGGTATCGCCTGCTTCGAAAACTTGAGGGCGCAGATCCTGCAGTGTTCGGGCAACCGCTTGTGAATGGAGGGCTGCACCTGTGTCTGGCTTGTGGAGGTGCCAGCCTTGCGAGCCTCCCATTCCTCCATTGTCATCACATTCGACTGTTCCTCTTCTTCAAACCTACCCCTCCCTCGCCTCCCCCTGCCTCTGCGGCCCCTGCCGCGCATGTTGCCTGCACACTCCCCCACCTCTGCTGCCAATGCAGCTGCGCTCACATACGATTAGAACAGCATGTCGCTGCACATACGCATGGAATCCTCTGTGCCTCGCCTGGCAGTTACCCCGTAGACACTCAGCCTGACATGCCTCATCCAACAGGTAATATACAACAGCGGCCGCACTTCGAACCAGCACATTGAATTGATGGCATGAGTGCGGAGGCATGAAGTATGAGAATATCCTGGCAAGCATGTCCAGCCACGGCAGCAGATTGCAGTGGTGTCAGTATGACAGAAACGACGACGGTGACAGAGTACAAGAAATGGACTATTAACTGGTAGCCCTTCCTGGGCATGCAGTGGATACCGATTGATACATTGTTTCTTCCTTCTTCTGGGTGGCCGTGATTTCACCCCACATCGCAGAAGGGAAGGTATTTTTCTATAGTAATGATGAGCTGAGTGGAAGAAAATGCAGCAGCATTATGCGCCAGAGATATTACTGAACCAGCAAGTTGTGTACGGCACACTTCTCACTTAACCCTGTACAATTTTTATCCTATCATCATGAATTGTCGAAAACTTCGGTAAACCCCCACAAGAGTCCGCGGTGAGTGGCCCCTCCCGGGCACAGGCGCACCTGCATCAGGCGTCTCGGCGGCGAGCTTGCTCTGAAGCTTCTGCTTGACTACTGCCGCATTGCCAATGGCTGCTGCAGCGTTCAGTTGGGGGCCCTGCTCCTGTGGAGGCCTGCCACCTGCAGCACCACTGTGGCTGTGCCTCAGCACGCAGCATGTCGGCGCCGTTCTGTGCGCCATGAATCTAATGACGCCATTTTTTCAGCGGGGTAATGCTTTTTCCCTATGGCACGTTTCAGGAACATTCTAGTGCCCGTCATGATCGAAGCGCCGCGATGTGGAGCATGCTGCTGCAGATTCCTTGCGCTGCCTGCCATGCAGAACAGCAAACTGGGAGTACACGTAATGACAGCTGTACAATGTACAGTTCAAATATTGTCAACCTTGAAGCTCACGCACCACTTGAGGGTCCAGCAGGACCTGAACTGGGCTGTGCTGGCCTGGCACCCGCCCTCTGCTCTTGTGCGGCCTGCTGTGCATCTGTGCCGGGCTTGTCAAGTTGCTGGCCTGCCACGGGCTTGCTTGCTGGGACCTTCTGTCGGCCACGGGTGGGGTCAAAGTGAGAAAACGCAGGGCCCATGCTGTGGATCTCCTTCTTCGTGGTGCGGCCTGTCACCCCCCCGTACTTTCGTTGCGCTTCGAATGCATCTGCTAGCGTCGGCACCCTGCCACCCAACGCCTGCAAGCTACAAAACATCAGGATGTACCACTGCCGGGCCAGAAAACAGGCCTGAAAGTGGCCGGAAGTGCTGAAGCAGAGGCCCAAGGGCTGCAGCTTGAGGCAGGTGATTGCAGCCGATCAATAGCTCATCTCGCTTCGCGCACTGCAGCAGTGCATCTTACAAGACTTGAAATGACCGCCTGGGCGTTGGGAGGCTCACTTGGCACACCCCCGGATCCAACAGAATCAAGCCTTGCTCAACACGTGCATGGTCCAGCAGCAACTTGCTTCCAGGTACTGTGTTCGTGGACAATTCGCTCTTGCTGCCATTAAGGGCGACTGCGTGAGCTTGTACGCGCCCGTCAGTGCACTGGCAGTACAGGATGACATCATGACCACCTTGTTGGGAGTATGAAGGGCGAGAGATGTCCAGCACCTCTCCCACTTGCACGATGAATTTTCCTTGCAGCCTGTGCTGCGCTTTGGAGGAAATGTCATCTGGAAACATACCGATTCCCAGTTTGCGTATGTCCTTATTCAGTGCTTCTTGATGTAGATGAGCGACATCTGTTGTGCCAGTGACAGCAGCAAGCTCTTGCCATACCTGCAGCGGCGACACACATCTTTCCAGGTTAATATATGATGTATCCCTCTGAATTCAAGAGCAAATCTGAGCTGAGATTGTCCACAGCACGGAACGCTTGGTGTTGGTCTTGACTGAAGTTATGAGGAACCTTACTTCTGGCTTCAAGTACCAGCCTTTCTCATGCATACGATGCTCAATATTACTCATGGTCCCTTTCAGATGTATGGCTTGTGGTACGGTCTGTGATAGTATCTGTGTTTTGCTCCTCAGAGAAGGGCAACAGGCAGCCTCTTCGGAACGTCAACTGCTTTCCGCACAAGACTGCCAGCTGAAGAGCATTGAGTTCTACGGATTGGAACAGAGGTATCACAGCTACGGTTTTCACCGTGCAACTGGACGACTGCTTGTGGATGCGACAATATACATGCAAGGTCAACTTCAAGTTGTGAACACCTGGCCGTTCCTCCAGAAACAAAATCTGTGACGTTCCCACCACCTTCTTTGTTCGACCTGGGACATGTAGGATACAAGGGCAGCCCCCTGGGATAATTGTGGGTTCATTAATAGGCGGCAATCGGGTACTGATGAATAGTTTCGCCACGCCCGGTATACCACAGGAAGCAATCAATTGGCACAGGGTGATGAGTTTTCTTTGTTCTGTTCTTTGCTTTGTGTTGCATATTGGCCCTTCTTCTGAAGATGCAACCTGTACACTGTGTTACACTTCGTATGACACAGCATTGCAGAGCCATATGTCCTGGGCCTAGCGCTCCGCTACATGGCTGTATGTCTGTCATGAAGGGTGCCGTGTTGCGACATTCGCAGCTTCATACTGGGCTGGTGTGCACTTGGTAGTCATGTGGAATGGGTGGAAGTGGGCCAAGGAAAACGATCTGCTCCTCAGGAGGCAGAGACGTCGTGAGGATCTTCCTTGCAACTGGATGTTCTGCAGCATTAACGAGAGTAGCTCTGCATCCATGCTGTAGATCCACGGGCATATGTGGGACGCCTTTCAGCAACTGTATCAGACGATGGCCAGCCACCTGCACACCAAATTGCTACAGTACATTGCATCAACTCCTCTTAAATGATCGATAGAAATGCAATCGTTAAAGCACTCCGATTTTGAATGTTCACCTGTGTGATACAAGCGTGGCCGAGCAGGAAAGGACAAACCTGCACAGTTGGCACTTTGCCTTGAGGAGCAACTGTGATCCCCATGAGAGCGTTCACTGTATTGACAACAGTCTTCTCATCCCTCACGTGAAGCAGCTTTGCAAGAACAGGGATGGCATTAGCCTCCAGAATGGCTTCTTTTCCCTCCTCATCATGGCTGAGCTGCACTAAGAAATCCACACATGTTCTGCACATTTCCAACTGCCAGCTTCCTGAATGCAATCCTGCCAGCGCCTCTTTTGCGAGATTAATGACAACGTCTGTGAACGATGCCTCTAAAGCAGCTACCACGCCCGATCTATTGCGAGTCAACTTCGCCCATGTGTGCACAATGTTCTGTTTTGCTTGCCATGCGTCCTCTAGTTCCTGTAGTATTCACTGACACAACTTGAGTGGCCTGAAGATTTCCAGTACACAAGATACTAGAAAGGAGGCATGTTGGGAGACACCTGATGTGCCTTAGCAAGCTGCATCAGCACTTCCTTCCTGCAGGCAAGGATCGCTCTACTGCCTTCCAAGGTCTCGCTGATCTGCTTTAAGCATGCTGAGGCCTCAACTGGAGCATCCAGCAGGACAGAAACCAGCGCCTCAATGCCACGGTGCTCCACCACTGCTTGCCAACCACTCATTTGGCGTGTAATGTGTGTCAAGCACTTGCAAGCACTCCGTATCAAGGGTACCGAGTCTCTGCGCAAACAGCTGACAAGTAGCGCAGGTGCTCCCTGTCTAACGGCCTGGGCCTTGAGCTCCTGAGTACTTAGCAGGGATGTGAGGGTGCGAATGCACAAGATGTTGTCAGGCTGCTTCTCGAGGCTGGAGATAATTTGTGGGATGCACTGGTGTCCGTAAGCTTCTCGAATGTCATCGTTCGCAAGACACTCCTGCTCATACGCACTCCTGATGTTGGGTGCTCAGCCTTATATGTCTGTTGCTAGCGCATGAGATGAGGGCGTCTGAATAGCAAGACGTAGGCGAAAGAAGAAAATTGCATCTTCGATCAAATGGCATCAAAGTATGTTCCAGCACTGTTAAGTGACCTACGGTAATGATGATGGAAAAGAGTGCCCCACCCAGGCAAACAGCAATAACTGGTCAGGGTTCCATGACAAGATATAGAGGAGATATGATGATGGCACACCGTCTGACAGCCCTTGCATGCTAGGCGATCCCGCAAGTGCTCTGAAACAAAATGCCTGCAGACACAAGGCAGGTGCTGTGGGTTTTGTGGCCAGCCTAGCACCTTGATTGCATCTGGATCAAGTGACAGGAAAGAAATGCCTTGTGGCGTGGCTCTGCATGGCAGCCAATTGTCCAAGCTTCAACAGGTTGTAGAATAGTTTTTTGTGGGGCGACGACGGGTAAGGTCACTTCAGTACATCACTTGTGAGACCCAGCAGAAGCAGCGCAATATATATCGCTGGCACGACAAGCTAGCCAGAGCTGCGAGGATGCTCCGTGGTCAGCATTCAGGTACATGCAAGCACCGGGCTATCACCACAGATCCATACGACATTGCGTTAATAAATTCCTTCATCTCTGGCAATCGTATCGCGCAAGTCGCCACTTCAAAATTGTGCAGCATTCAGTTATCATATATGAGCATGCACTGTGGAAGAAACGCTGAATATATTTGTTCAAGGACCGGCAAGGAAGCAGAGCTTTCTAAGTGCACCTTATAGAATGGATGTGGCGTAATTTTCTGCATCCATGTGAAGCTGTTTAGAGCTGGGAGAACACCGACCGGCAACGAAGTGATGTGCACAGACAGTAAGAATTGCCAGCTCCTGCACGTCTTTTAAGTGTGATATGCACAAACATGCCCATGGGATCTTCACTGATTGATGTGCGATAAAATTTTCTCCGGGGCTGAAGCTGAGAAGCGCTCACAGGGTGTCGTGAGCAGGAGCTCCTCGATCTAATTGCACAATCTCACAGCCCAGCTAAACTTGCCTGCAGGTTCCTGCTCACCTTCAACAAAGTACGCAATCAGCTACTGCTACACACATCCATGGACGCTGACTCTGCCTAATACTTCCGCAAGACAATCCTGTCTGCGAAAGGGTCTGAACTTGGTTTACCATCCTTTGAGAAGAGGTTGACACGCTCTTGCCCACCAACAGCATCCACGACCGCACTCGCAGCAGCAAACATCATTCCTGATGTTGCGGCAACACCAACACTCCCACTTCTTATCCCCATGATACAGCCTGC
The DNA here is from genome assembly GCA_032359135.1 of Ulvella scutata. NCBI lineage: Eukaryota > Viridiplantae > Chlorophyta > Ulvophyceae > Ulvales > Ulvellaceae > Ulvella > Ulvella scutata. The sequence goes on from JAUMHD010010871.1 coordinate 20,970, forward strand.
AAGCACAGACTCAGGTGCTGTCTGACTGGATGAACATTGAGCATCAGCAGAATGCAGGGCGTGGCTGACTCTCACACCTGCTGCCAAGCCTGCAACTGCTCCATTCTTCCAGTCAGCCTCTCCCCTAAAGGATTCCATGGCTGCCTCACAAGCAGCATATGTGACTGCGACCCCTCCGAACAGCAACATGGTTGAGCCCATTGTCGTCGCAGACTTGCTGAGAGCTCCCAGTGAAGTTTCATTCTTAACATGGTGGAACTGCAGTCGGGCATGATGTGAAGTGTAGCACGGCGTACCCTGTCAGACAAAGTGGTTGGACTTGCAAAAATGGAGGAGGATCACACATCCCAATTGCCCCTGACTGCTCCCACGACGGCTCCAAATCCAAGACCAGACTTTGCAGCACTCTCTACTCGATCCCATGCAGGGACATTCTCCTTCTGCAGTAGCAAACGTGTCAGGTCGTGGCTGGTATATACCAACGTGTAGCACAGTCTTTCAAATTACACCTGCTTCGAGTCGAACATGCAATTAGATATTATTCAAGATGCATACGTATGGAAGTGCCATGATCCAAGAACGAGACCTTGAAAGCCCGCGGGACGTCCCGGCGCCGTGTCCACACAGTGAAGGACGCACTTCAGCTGAGAACAAAGAAACATGCGTTCGTTGCTGAGCCTTTTGTTTGCGCCACTTTGCCAAGTATCCCGTTCGCGAACTGAGAAGTGGAGCGTGTGCCCCCAACGACACACGATCATGACAGGAAGATTAAACTGGACAAAAAGCGATGTCCGGAGAAAGTCCTGTAAAAAGCTGTGTTCAATGTGAAAGATGTCTCGGACTGTTCCAGGCTCGTGCAACAGTGTGTTTCGGGTGCACAGGTGCTGGTGATGTTTACTCTTCTCGTGTTTGCCCGCCTGATACACTAATCAAAATGGCGGTTCCTTAGCCAAGAAGAAGTGCCTTTACATCCTGCACGTGTCGTCGATCTGATATCTTGCGATGGGTGATGTCAAAGATATTCTTGGCCTAAACAGAGGCTCATATGAAGGAGCTGCTCCTCAGAAGAAGGAAAAGCCAAAGGAACCACAACGTCCGAAAGGACTCAGCAGAGAGGCGTTCAGCTTGCTCTATGGACAGCATCCAATAGCTCCGTCTCGCCTGTTAAATGAAGTGTGCAAGAAGGAGGAGCCCAAATCTGCAGCCACCACACAGGTTCGCAAAAACAAGTCAAAGGTTCTGATTGAGTGTTACGAAATCCTTCATGAGTAAGGGCCGTCTACAGCACTGCCAGTCTTGCAGGTCAGCTTTCAGTTCATCCCCTTCAAACATGATGCCCGACAAGATGACCTGCGGTTATATCATTGGGTCCAATGCTACAAGGACGCGAATGGGCAGACACGTCCAGCAGACGATGGACCTTACTCCTTTGCCAAGTACAATATTAATGTATCATCATACAAGTATGATGACATTGAGTATGAGACTGTTATTCGAAGCCATCTTCCAGAGTCTGAAACAGGATGGAGCAAGGTGGGGTTTCTCTCAATCTCCCAAGTACTCCTTGCTTGCCCAGGGTGCAAATCGCATGTGCCAATCGCTCAATCTTGTGTAGTACATCGGGTCGGATCACACATCGCCCGGTCAGTCCCCTGCGTTCACAAACATTCATAGTACAGGAGGAGACAGACTACCTCCTGGATATGTGTGAGCTGCTGGACCTGCGCTTCATTCTGATTGCAGACAGGTGGGATTTCCCAGGGGGGCCCAAGCGGTCCGTAGAAGACCTTAAAGAGCACTACTATGCGATTGCGTATGAACTCGCTGTGGCCAGGGCAGGGGACAAGGTTCTCGCCCATAGCAACCCGATTGTGCGGCTGCCGTTCGATGCCCAGAAGGAGAGAGAACGAAAAGAGTTCTTGCACCTGAGCCTCAACAGATCGCAGCAGCAGGTACCTATCTTGCTTCAAACTATCTAACAGCGTTGACATTCACATGAAATAATTGCAGGCGGTTCAGTGTTCACTGCCACAAGTTCTTGTGTACAGCAGAAGCAGTTGTCTTGAAGGGCAGTACTGTGAGAACATGTAACTGCTGTGTAAGGTGCTGCAACAAGCAGGGTATGTGCAGGTTGAGGGGGAGGATACCTTAATTGCACAAGCAGAGGCAATCCTGCAGAAGCGAAAGGAACAGGTTGCAGCAAGGCGGCCTCAGGGGGCACCACTCTCACACCCATCATCTTTCAGCAACTCAGTTGCAGAGTTGCCGTTCTTTGATCATAATGTCATGCCATACGCACCACAGAAACCTGGAGTATACAGCAGGAGAGCCATGCTGGAGGATTCTGCAAAGGTGTGTGCCTGCCTGCGGATTTCATGTGTATTGTTCCTTGCTTCCTAAAACTTTTTGTCTGTTGCACACTGCTACAGTGGGAAATAAACTGTGTATGTGCAGCGAGCCACGCAGCAAGTGCAGCCCGTCCCCAAGTCGCAGAAGATGCTGGAAGCCGTTATGGCAGAAACAGCTGGTGCCGCAATGGCCCCAACCATGCCAACTCGGGCTGTTGGTGGGATGTATTTAGCATTGCATTCTGAGGCGCTGCAGCTGGTAGACTTGAGGCTGAAAGCAACGAGACCGATGGTGCGGCAAGACGAGGGTAGGGGGAAGAGGAGTATTAAGGTGAAGGCGCAAAGATTCGAAGAAGAGCAACCTGGTGGACCAGTACCCAAACGCGTCCGGAACATGAAGTGAGGATGCGCAGCTGATACAGATTTTTTAGAGTTTATTCTCGCTATTTCCAATGTTGTGTTATGGACCAGGCCTTCATCAGTTTTTAGACAACAAATAAGCATTGAAACTGTGCTTCTCGTCTACTGTTTACATAGATGCTGGCATCTCGCCCAGAACAGAGCTCTAGTGACCCTGACAAACAGACAGAGACCTTGAAAGCTACAATCGCCTTCACATCAAATTCTGACATTGCAGTCTACGCCTGCTGGAAGCTTGAGAGTCAGCAAGCTGTTCATGGTCTCCTGTGTCAAGTTCTTGACATGCAGCAGCCGCTGATGGGTCCTAATCTCAAAGTGCTCACGTGAGTTTGAATTGACATGGGGAGACCTAAGAACACAATATATCCTCCTACGAGTGGGCATGCGAACTGTGCCAGACATTTCGGCTGAGTCCCCCACCGCTGTTCGAATGGTGTCCACCGCCTCCTCTAACACGGGTACCTCGTATGCCTTCAACTTGATCTTCAGAGTCAATGCTTCGCTCGCAGCTGCCTGTGCACGAACTGCTGCGCGCTGCAAGCGTGCGGGCCGCGCTTGCAAGCTGGGTGTGCTAACGAACGCTCTGGTAGCAGACATGGCGACCAATAGAATCCACGTATATGACCCAACGAGCCCGCAGGAATTGCGGAGAGTGCTTAAGTAGTGTGTTCAAGTACAAGTACAAGCGTTTCAGAACCATGCAGAACGAATCACGTGACGTCGCCAAGGTCTGGTCACGTTCGGCTCACTGCACGGCGGCGACCTCCCTACACACCTACTGCACCTTGCTGCAGTGCATGATCTGTACCTGTGCCAGATAATGTGAGCACAACATTTGCATTGCCCTGCTCATCTCAATGCTGGTTTGTTGGCTGAAAACATGTCGAAGTAGTCTCCGAATCTCAAGGTTGGCTCTGGAATCGTCGCTGTAGCGCTCCCGTTTGTTATTCTTGAAATTAAAGGACTCACTGACATCCACTTCTATAATAGAGGTTCCCATAGGCAGGAAATCGAAACACACTGACCCTGCAGGAACCGAACATGATTGTGAGGTTAGTCCAGAGAGCCAGCACGGCAGCATCTGCTCGCTTGTGCTGGGCTAGGGCATTTCCACACTCTTGTTCAGATGCATATTCAGATCATATCAGCTGTCGACGGAGCATAATTTTGGGAGGGTTTGTAGCACTGCTAGCATCAGAATCTGCTCCTGCGAACGCGGTATGCCCTATCAACTAAACCCATCAGGCGCATAATTGAGTCATCATAGTATCAGAATGACTTTGGGTCATTCATCTGCCAGCAGGTGCCACCAGTTGTGGCATCAAAGTCCATGTAGTCATGTGCAGGGTTTAGACAAGTACATCAAGAAGAAGGCTCTGGATCCGCTAGTCTCGTACATACCAGTGATTCTTATAGCCTCTGATCAGTTAGCATACGTGCAACTAGCTGCATCAGACCTTGGGTGCGAGGAGACACGATCGTTGCTTCGAAAGGGTGCTTTTGTGGGGCTCAGAGACAACATTCGTAGCATAGGGGAGTACAGCTCGGACATTTGTGGCAAGGAAGTCGCACAAGCACGTGTTAAGCGGGTTTTTGCGTCGTTGGAAGCTTTGGATGGAGCCCTCCTATTGGTGTGATCCTTGTCAACTGGCACATGCAGACAGTGTCGCCAGAACCTGCATCTTTGATCAAGATAAACTAGGCTTTCACAGCAGAATGTTTACAAGTTCTCAGCTGTGTATGACACCTTCACAGCATGGCCGAGGAATGCACTTGTTCAGGCATCAAGGGAAAAGGAACCTAGGGTGCCCGAGACGCTAGGCAAGTTGATAGCCGAAGCACAAGAGTCCATTGCTGATCTCCTGGTGGATGTTCCAAAAGATGACATGCTGAAAGCAAAGGAAGTGGTGGCAGTGGTTAGTGGGAAGGATGAGTCTGAACCTGTGAGCCCCTCTCCAAGCGCTGCCAGCAAGGCAGCGCAACGCCTCGAAGCTCTGTTTTAGTATCCTGGTTTCAGATTTTCCATCACTGCGTATCGTGTAACCCATTCAGTCGCAGAGCACTCAATTCAATGTTGTAATTTGTAGACAGTTTCGAATGTTGTGCCGAATGTGAGTACATGAGCCTCATGTGGAGAAGTGCTCTGTGCTATCATATGTTCCCCATGGTTCGAAGGGGAGGTTCACTCCAACCTCGCATGACCGCCCTTGGGGACTCGCGTTTGGTGACCGACTGCGTGCACACTTGTAGTGTGCGTGAGCCGAGCGTGACAGATTCCAGAACAGGGGAGTACACTGAAAGAAACCCTGCCCATGATAGGTAGTCGAAACGCAACACTGTGGTGCTGTTGATACAAAGATAATGTACACTAGATTCCAAATCAACCTTCAAGGAATACCATAGACTGGCAGTTTATAACCTAGCGGTACAGGCAGAGATTCCTGGAAGCAGCAACATGCAAACATACATGGCATAAGCGCATTGTCTTGTTAATACATCACATTTAGTCTCAACATAGGTGAACCCAACAACACTGCTACTGTAGACTACCCCTGCTACCACTGCTACAGCATCCTCCTGTGCAGGGGGAGGTGGCGTGATGGTACTGTTGGGCAATTCGAGTGATCTAGTGGTTCTTGTCATGTAATTCTGGCTTCTCCCATTTTGCACCTTTTCGGCTTGTAACGTTGCATGCTCCTGTGTCTCTACAAGCTTGGTAGCCATGTGATATCCTGCCTGGCCCATTTCGATTCGTACCTTGACTTCTGTATCGAAGGCCAGTGCTGCAGAGGCGGGCCTGCACGGCCTCAATCAAGGCCCCCCGCAACTGCTCGCACAGCCTTTGCTCCAATCTTCCAATTCGTGATTATCCCTCGGTCCCCCTCAGCCCCCCTTCTCGCCCTAGCCCGGACCAGTTCACCCTTGTGAAGTCGAGCTAAGTTGTCATGCGAGGATTTGCTGGTACATGAGCCATTCTATAGAGTTATGCATGTAACTTTACACCCTTGTGAACTACAGAAATCACGATCTCATTGCATATCTCCTGCTGCAGTTCCGTGGCGTCGGTGCTGCACCCGAAGGGATAGTTGGAGGCACGTGTAGTGGAAAGCGCCGCCGCATGACCGCGGCACCCCCCCACCTGGCGCACCCACCGAGCCGCATCTTCCTCTACAAGAGCCCCCCGCCTGGGCCCCACAGTCACAACTTGCGTCACAGCCGCTGCACAGATGTCCGGCTTGCCTCCAGCTCCAGCCGTAGTTACGCCACATTCGCTCAACAGGCTTCGGCCCCCTCCTGCCTTGCCCCTCCTGACCCACCAGTAAGTGTGTACCTGCGCACGCGTCAATACTCGCCAGCCATAGCTTCTCCCGTGGCCTTAGTGTGTGCTCTGTATGCCTGACCTAAACGTCCATTCCCTTGCCGACGCCCCGCTCGCAGGCGTTCTGCTTCCTCCAGCCCGCGCCACCCCTGTGCGAGGTTTCATCCCCAGCATGCTCACCAAGCAGTGCCACACATGCGCACATCACTCCACAAGCGCCCCCCTCAACTGCCACACGAGCCTTGCTCTGGTGCAAGCCCCCTCGGAGGGGAGGGAGGGGGCTTGCACCAGTCTGCGTGCGCAGGCGAGCCGTGTCCTTCCGGTTGCCCGACTGTCTGCAATGCTGCCTAGCCCACACAGACACGTGTACAAAGCTTTCGTTTTCTGCACTCATCAGAGGACCGCGTGCATGGTGTCACCTGCCCCACGGTGGGGCCCCCACCTCTGTACAGAGCCTGGAGCCGCCTCATAGCATGCCCCAGCCACAGAGCTCCCCTTGTCCCCCCCCCCCCCCCCACGTCACACCATGTAGTTGCTGCCAGAAACCCCGCCATAGGTACCACCACCGCACCAATCGCGGCCTAGGGCAGCCCAGACGTAACTGCAGCAGCCCCCAGCAGCCCTCCCGTTGCTGTGCAGCCTCGGCCCACCGCCGGCCACAGGAACTGGAGTTCACATGAACGGCTGAACAGAAACATGTTATTATAGCTTATTTTGGAGTTGATTGCAAACAGGCAAAAATCTGATGTTACCTCCTAATTATGCATTTTATCTGACCCCTTTTTGGGGCCTTATTAACGCCGAATTCTATATTAAAGATGCTGACTGTAAGTAACTGAATCAGAATCTGGTGATGATTAAAATTCCTTATGCAAGGTCAAAGAGGTGTCATGGCTCGTCATCCCCATCAGCCCTCGCCTGAACGTCCACTGCGTCACGCAATGCACCGCAATATGAATGCTGTCCCGCATCGCGTCCCGCTGTCCCGCACCCCCTTACTGTCAGTGGACTCACAGCCTGCTGCCTCCTCCTCCTGAGCTGATGCAGCATTTTCTGAAATTCTATCGAATCTGTTGCCAAGTTGGTCTGCGCAGCCCCTCGAAACTCTTGGGGTTTCTAACCCTTTGCAACCCCTTGGAATTTCTGACCGGTGAGTTGTGTTCTACTGGGTTGCGGCAAAACAAGTGCAACTAACCCCTAACCCTGAGCAAAGAGGGAGACAGAAACACACAGGGTCTGACGTTACAAGTCTGAGAACTAAGAAATATGATCCTGAGACCGAAAGCGTGGCGAACCAACTTTCACTGAACTCCGAAGTACTGGCAGCGTCCCTGGGGGGCACATGATCAGTGAAAGCATCGTGGAAGCCGGCCACCGCCTATCAAAGCCTCCTAAAGGTGATGATTTTCACTACCCCTTGCAGTGAGCTCCTGGGAGGCCAGAATTCGGTGATGGCATTGTGACCGCCACCCCGCTCATTGCTGGGCCCCTTGTGGTGCAGCCCCAGGATGCTGACTTAGCAAGTACACAGCTCCTTGAAGGCCGCCTGTGGCCACCAGAGCATCTTGCCAGGCTGGGTAGTACCGCCAGTCACACCTCTCGTGCTCGAGTTCTTGACACTGCCCCCACCTGCCCGCGCGCACCTCCCACTCTCCGAATCATGTCAGTTGCGTGTGCGGGCCTCAGGCTTCGTCCCGGAGGCTGTGCCCGCCCGCCACTTGCCATTGCAATGCTATTTCAATGCCGCATTGAAATGGGGCATCCAAGCCACTCACACATTGACCTGCGACAGCGCCCCTCACAGCCGCAAGCGCCACCGCCACAGCATGCTCACTGCGGCGATCCGGAATGCCACCAACAGGGTGGGGCTGTGTAGGGCCCGGAGGCCTCTCTGCTGGCACCTGCGCCCGCCTGCCACCAACACTGCTGGGCAGGTCCGTGGGGATATACCTCTGCCATCCTGACCCCGAATCCTGCCCCCGATCCCATCGCCCTCGACACCGTGGCCACACACCCCGGCTCGCACAAGGCGCTGCACACACCACCGGTGCCGTGAGGAGTCGCAAATGGCATCCCTTCGCCGCCAACCTGGTGCGCGGGATCGCCGCTCGTGCCTTTGCTGTGGATTCGTATGACCAGCTGGACAAGCATGGTGCGGAGATGCTTCGGCTCCTTGCCATTGCTGCCTGCTGCACCGCCAAGGTGAACCATGGGGGCTTCCTTGCCAGCGCACATCGGGAGATCAGCACGGCGCTTTGCGAGGGCAACCATCTGATCTTTCGTGCGGGCGTGCAGTTACAAGTGCTCTTCAACACTGGGCGGGCCCGCCTAGATTGTTCGTGAGAGGTTTGAGATGATGTTTTATGTTCTTTGTTGCATTGTGTTGGTGGCTAACCTTTCCATAACAAGTTCTTACTCAAAGGTCCCGGGTTCAAAGCAGGTCCGTGAAGGCAAGGGGCCATGTCAAGTGGATGCACAGAGCAGTGTAATCGGATAAGTAGTGATCGGGATGAGACGGGGTGGCTGCCACCATTGGAAGCAAGGCCGGTCTGTCGCGCAACCAGGCAGCTGTCAGACGCGCTTACGAAGAGTTTCTGGTGCCGTTCCATACGATGAACATGAATTCCGCCCTTGTGGCGCTGAAGCCGAAGCTGAAACCGAGAATAGCTGTACATACAACAAAAAGGGTCAAAGGCTAAGTTTAATACAGAGCGCTCTGTTCAAGCGACAAAATTCATGCACCATTGGAATAAGTTGAAGTTCACGTGAGTTCACGTGATCAGACAGCGATCACAACGATCACACACGCTGATACACACAGCATCGCAATTGCAAATTCCGTGTGCAGTACGTTCACAGCATCGACTAAATCGTTGTTTTGACCTCTGAGGTTTCAAGATAGTTGGCAAGCTTTGCAGCCACCAACACTAGCACACACGTCGCCACCTGCAGCGTTCCAGCGCTGACCCTGCCTCTCACCACGTGTCCCCCGTTCATATTTATACATTCATACATGTACTAGCTGTTTAGCAGTTTCCTGGAGTCTGGTGCTACAGCCTGCGCAGCCTAGCTTGTCAGCCAGCTCTCTGCATACCAGCGCGCCATCTCCGCCATCTCTGGTACCTGCTCCGGTAGCTGTTGAACACAATCACGGGCAGTGCATTGAGAAGCACCAGTCAACGTCCAATTGCAGACGGAGATCTCGAACAGGAGACATCGCCAGGTGGATACTCTACCAGTAACAGTATACTATGGAACAAACTGCCAACCGACGTCTGGCCAATATCTCGGCTCAACTGCAACGTATGACCTTCATCTACTCATCTGACACCTTCTGTGCCTGTGTTCTCAACGGGGGCGTTCAAGAACTGTTCCTCAGCTGTTCCAGATGGGGCACAGCAGCTCAGCCAGGAGCCATGCGTTGCAAAAGACGCCCTGGCAATTCAAGGCACTGGGGCACTGTCACAGACATCCTACCAGCGAGTGCATGGCACCCCGCCTCGCACCCCAGCACAGTGGACCCTATACAAGGTGGTTTGCAAGGAGGAGCTGCGGGAAGTGCTGTACCACAAGGCAGAGTCAGAGGGCATCGCAAAGGTGAGCAAGTGATCTGGTAGCCCTGACTTTAGCTATTGTATATGATAAAAAGCTTCTAAAGCCATGTTTCAAGAGCGTGCATGCATGCAGATCACCATCAACAGGCCTGAAAAGCACAACGCATTTACTCCAAGAACTGTTCAAGAAATGTCGTGGTGCTTCACAGACGCCCGCGATGACATTAAGGTTGGCGTTGTCATCCTGACGGGGCAAGGCGACAAGGCGTTCTGCTCTGGCGGCGACCAGCATGTGCGCGGCGAGGGTGGCTACGTGGGCTCCGATGGCATCCCGCGCCTGAACGTGCTGGACCTGCAGACGCAGATCCGCAGGCTGCCCAAGCCTGTCATCTGCATGGTGGCGGGGTATGCTGTCGGAGGAGGCCACATTCTGCACATGGTCTGTGATATGACGGTGCGTTCGCAACGTGAGCACTGCTGTGAACCTGTCAACACATGTCATTGCAGTGCAGAATGGTGTTGCCTGCTACCGCTGATGGGAATGTATTCGAACCCTGCCCGTATTCTTTGTGCTGATATCCCCCCCTGCCGTGCGGTGCAGATCTCTGCGGAGAACGGAGTGTTCGGGCAGACTGGCCCAAAGGTTGGGTCGTTTGACGCCGGGTATGGCAGTACCCAGATGGTGCGTCTCATTGGACAGAAGAAGGCACGAGAGATGTGGTTCCTTGCCCGCCTTTACAATGCAGAGCAGGCGCTGAAAATGGGCCTCGTCAACATGGTGTGCCCCACTGTAACAGCTGTTTATAGTGCAGAACATGTCCTACCTCCAGCTACCAAAGCAAGCAATGGAATGTGATGCAGGTCGTACCTTTGGCAGAGTTAGAGGCAGAAACACTACAGTGGTGCCGTGAGATCATGCGCAACAGCCCCACAGCGATCCGTGCTCTCAAGGCCGCCATGAACGCAGCGGAAGATGGCCAGGCTGGCATCCAAGAATTAGGTCACAACCTTACTATGATGTTTTATAACAGCAAAGAGGGAGCAGAAGGCCGTGAAGCGTACAAGCAACAGCGGGCACCAGATTTCAAGCAGTTCCCTAGACTGCCCTAAATAACCACGTGAAGGGTGTATCATATTGTGGTGCAGAGTACTCATAACTCTGTTTCTAAGTTGTGCTTATCCGACGCACTATTACTGATTATTCTGTTGCTGGCAGGTTCGGTGGTGAGGTGAACAAGAGCCAGGTCATCTCGTAACGTTTGCCAGTAGTGCATTTTGAGCGAAGCAAGTCTGTCCGTTGTACAGAAGGTGAAAATGTATCTGTGAAGGTGAAAGTGTATCTGTTCGTTGAGTGGAAGGTGAAAGTGTATCTTTCCGTTGTACAGAAGGTGGAAGGTTTACATTGCGGTTGGCATCATCTTGAGCACAGCAGAGTGGGAGCCTTGATCTGTCGCAGCAGGCTCCAGCATCAGCTCCGTTGATGGCTCCTCTGGGGTAGATGCAATCTTCTTGCCGGTTTGCCACGAGCTGTTTCCTGGGCTGCTGCAGATCTCAGTTTCTCCCCCACGCATCGCTGCCTTTGCTGCAAGTTCACCCCAGTCGTCGACCCCAACTCCTGCAACCGGTAGACACAATGAAACTGTGGTCTTGGCGGACAGGTTGACAGGAGAAAGCACAGGATGCTGTGGCACGCTGCCGGAACATTCACGGCAATAGAATGTTGGATCAGAATATACGGACCTGCTGAAAGGGTCTCTGATCCGAATATCACCTGGTCGATCGCTGCTTTCTGCTTGCCTGCATAGAACAGCTTGTAAGGTGAAGCAGGCACCATAGGAGTTCCTGTTGTGTGAATTGATTATAGCTCTGTATCCAGCCCTGATTCCATATCACAGGAGAAATAGTCACTTGGGAACCATTTCCAAGATAACAACATCGCACGCAACCGTATGACCCGTCATATGAAAGCACTTCCAAGGAAGCATACTAGGGTATTCAGGGTAGGCTTCTTCCTTCTGTTCTGCTGCAGCACACGCTACTTTGCCAAACAAGCGCTGTGTCATCTTGTCCCGGCATGTGTCATACTCATCCTCCTCTGCTGCGAAAGCGTTGACAGCATGCGACTTTACAGACTGCGCAAAGTTTGCTGAGGTATGAATTTCTCCAGGATTTTCAGTTGGCAACCCCTCAGGATCATAGTACATGGTGGGCTGCTCGCGCCCAAACAATCGCTGTGTCAACTCTTCCCTCATCACCTGCTCCTCCTCTGGAAGCTCATCTGCATTCAAAAGGTTTGGAACACGGCCAAAGAGCCTCTCAGTGAGGTGTTCTTTCATCTGCGCATCACCGTCTGTATGGACCACATCTGGATTTCCTGGCTCCATGGACAGCTGTCTATCAAGGTTGCCAAACAACCTTTGAGTTAGATGCTCACGTCTTGCTTCATCTTCGTCAATTTCAACTCCTGCACCAAGTTCTGATCCAAAGATATTGTTGGTCATGCGCTGAACGGCCATGTCATCGTCTGATGAGGCCTTGCTTAAAGGCCCCGCTGCATAGCTGACCTCCCCAACATCAACCTCTGGATATTGTACGGAGCCAAATGAATGGTGTGGTTGTTCTTGCTTTTGCTGAACCATGCCGTTGTCTTCTTGCTGTTGTTCTCCCTCCATGCTCATTGGCACCTGTTCACGCCCAAACAGGCGTTGAGTCAGCTCTGCTTTGCACTGAACGTCGTCTTCTGGCACATCCCCAGCCTCATCAGCAAGTGGCTCATGCCCAAATAGGCGTTGAGTCAGCTCTGCTTTGCACTGAACGTCGTCTTCTGGCACATCCCCAGCCTCATCCGCAAGGGGCTCATGCCCAAATAGGCGTTGAGTCAGCTCTGCTTTGCACTGA